>JARQZK010000780.1:250000-285000 GCA_030704885.1 Cynegetis impunctata | reverse complement strand
TTACCAACCAGCCTGTTACTGCTAATAATTATCAAGAGATTATATATATATATATATATATATATATATATATATATATATATAAATATATATATATATATATATATATATATATATATATAATATATATATATATATATATATATATATTAATATATTCATATATATATATATATATATATATATATATATATATATATATATATAATATATATATATATATTATATTATTTATTCGAATTGTTCTTGCCTGTGAACTATTTCTGATCTCTTGATAATTATTAGCAATAACAGCAATAACTTTTGAAAAGTTTTGATAAAGCCACGAATGTCGTGGCGAAACTTCAACTTTTTAAAAAAATCGAGTTTTTTAAGATTCAACCAGCCTGTTATTGCTAATAATTATCAAGAGTTTATATATATATATATATATATATATATATATATATATATATATATATATATATATATATATATATATATATATATATATATATATATATATATATTATATATATATAATATATATATATATATATATATATATATATATATATATATATATATATATATATATATATATATATTTATATATATATATATATATATATATATATATATACAAATATATATACAAAGTGTTCCTAATGAAACTTTTATCTGTTAAATATGATAGTCTTTAGTTGGGACCCCTCTGAAGATTCAGATATAGATTTAGAAATTTTAAATGGTACTATAACATGTGAGTATCATATGAAAGCTCTTTTGACAGTGAAATTTAAATAAATCAAATTCTCACGATTCTAAAAAAACTTTTTCTAAATTATTCAATAAAATCGAGAATGGATAAGAATAAATGCTCAATCTATGCATGCAGCTATTCCTGGAAAACGATCCTGTCTACGAATCATCTTGTCATATTTGGGAGAAAATATCTAAAGTTAATTTACAAAATTTTTTATAACGCTTTGTCCTAAAACTCCACCATTTTTAAGTCGACAAGCATAACGCACTGATTTCAGATGTCCCAAAAAAAAGGAGCATTAGACTTAAATCAGGGGACTGAGCTGGCCCATTCTAGAGCCCCACGCAAAATTTCATATATTTCTTACTAGAAGGCAAATCATAGAATTTTCACTTCAATGAATTCAGAGTCTGTTTCAAATGCGTCTCCGTACGATGTATCATATATCCTGTAGTGCCATTTGAAATGGCGAACATACCTAGATTTAGGAATGGGTGACAACTACATAACAAGTAGAATAATGTAAACATATGTCCCTCTCAAATTGAAAATCGACCTGTATATGGAAGTTTTTCAACAATTCTTATGAAAAGGAATATTTAGAAAAAAAATTATATCTTGGACACCCTGTATATGCATTTATTTATTCAAAACAAACGGCAAAGCCCATTTACAATTTAACAACTTCCAAATAACAACAAAAATAGCTTCGCTAGACTTCGCCTCTCATAGTCAATAAAGTCCTTATTATTATTATAAATTGAAAAAAATATAACAAAAATCGGACCAAGTTGGCAAAAAGATAATTCAAACTGAAAATGGATATCTGGAATAAATCAACCCCTATCGAATTTGCCTCTTTCATAGCTCCTTCAATAGGATTGTTCATACCGTAGTTTGTAGAAATGAAACACACTGAACAAGTCTCTATGCCTCAGAATTACATTATTAGCATTCAATTTTAACCTAGACAATTAGTCCAGTCACCAGCCGTTTTCCCGTGGAATTTTGAAAATCAAGGTCGATTTCCTTGAAAATAGGGATTTAGGTAGTATTTATAACCTTCTTCAAAATCTATAATGTGCCGAAGTATGCTTTTGCCTTAGGGGTGAAAGCTACACCTTCTAGGGGATTAAAATGATTTTAATCAAAATAACACCAGAAGTTGATAAACTGACTAGTTCTAAGCAACCTTAGTTCAATAAAGTTTTTTTGTGAAGTTGATAATTTTAGAGTTATTAACGATTGAAACTGTGCAATTTTCATTGAAAAAACACATGTTGTTAAACAATTTTTTACGAATAACTCAAAAATTTTTCTCTCATTATTACTGCAAAAAAACCGCAATATTTATATATTTGGTCACAAAGAGTGGCTTTTATAAGGGTTGTGTTTAAAAAACGACAGGAGTTGTATCACTGATGAAATATTATCGATTCAATATTAAAACAACTTGAAATCATTTCTTATTGTGGAAAAATCGTTTGAGATTATTTAATTAATAGGAAACTATATAAAAATTTATAGTCACTTAAGTCCTTGTGGATGCTTCTTTGTAGGCAACCCATTTTAAGAATTTTCGTTGAACACATTCCATATTATTCCTATGAATTTCATAATATGGTGACCAAACTACAGATGAATATTCCATAATGCTCTGGACATTCGTGAAATGAACCAATTTAAGAACTGAGATATTGTTGAAGTCTTTAAGTTCGTGTATTTGTATGTTTGCGTGTGTCAATAGGCTATTCTTCGAATACACCACTAGGGAAGTTTAGAAAGTTCCAAAACGAAATAGTCATCTCACTCTCATCCTCTTCGTAAATTAACTATTCAAATTAGGCGACAGATAGGTACTATTTCTTCATACTGTTCATTGGTTGCCAGCATAATTAACAGCTGTACGTGGGGACAAACTGCTTCATGAATTCGGCTATTCCTTCTAACGATAAAACCTGAGCAACAAATCAAACGAAATGGAATTCATTTATCAGCAGGCCTTGTAGTCATCTTGGTCCATTCTATGAAGGCATTAGAAGATAAACAGACTTGTTTATAAATATTTTCCGAACTTATTGGAATGCACTTTCTACTGACCGATGTCAACGTCAAGATCAGTTCACGTGAAAGTAAAATTTATCAAATTTCAATTGAAGATGAATACGATATTCATATATATATATATATATATATATATATATATATATATATATATATATATATATATAATATATATATATATATATATATATATATATATATATATATATATATATATATATATATATATATATATTCAAAAGTTTTGAAAAAGCCACGAATGTCGATACCTAAACTTCAAATAAATAATTAAATATATATAATTATATATATATATATATATATATATATATATATATATATATATATATATATAATTATATATATATATATATATATATATATATATATATATATACATGAGGAGCATATTTCAAAATTATTTTGAAATATACAGGGTGACGTAAAAAAAGATACATATCAAAGTTATATTTTTTATTAAGGAACACTCTATATTTTTCTACAATTTTAGATACTATAGACCAAATAAAGGTAAGTTACTGTTATATTTCCTATACCTACCTAAAACTAACCGTTTCTGAGGAATTTTGAGAAATTGAAAAATATGGAACATAATTCAAAAATTGTTTACACCCTGTAACATGTACGAGCTGCTTTTGGCTGAATTTACTGCCTAGCTGAAAGGTTAAAGTTAACTACTACATAAAAGTTTCATTTCAATATTTTGATCAAAATTTGGGCACATTTTTTATTTAATAACTTTTTTAAGTTGAATGGAACATCCTGTTTTCAATGGCATATTTTGAGGCAGAATTAGATTCCCTTCAATACTATATCAGGGTTCCCTATACCTATCTCTCATGATTTTTACGCAAAAGATGTTTTTATATTCTTCTTATGAGTAATTTCTTTATCTTAAAAATGGAACATCCTGTATTGTAATTAGAAAGCATTTTTTAAATCTTTTCATTAAGGAACACGTAGATTCGCTGAAAGCACGAGTTTAAATTTTTGCAAATACGGTGTATCTCATGCAAAATGCAGGCACAAGTATAAACCCAAATTTATTGCCATTTCTGAACATTGAGAATGAAGTATCACCTGTCTTAGTTATTGAGACGAAATATGTTAAATTGCCATGTTTGTTAGCAAATGTAATCGACTTTATGGTGAAATCCCAAAATAGTATTATTATTGGGTCAATAGAAATTACATTGCAATATTACCAAATTTACGATTTCTTACACCTATCCTACTATTTTTTTCAATAATAGTAGTACTTGGCATAAATGACGTTAGTTTTTGTTCTGTAAGAACAAATATTTGACAAGTAGAATACTTATAATTAGTATTTTCTTGAAAGATTGTTACATTTTAACTAGCTGAAATCAGAATTTACCCTCGGCAAGAACGAATTGATATGATTTTGATCAACGGATATGGATGCAGCTAGATGGTTCACCTGCGCACTTCGATAGACGTGCTAGAAACGAGTTAGATCGACAACATCCAAATAGATGGAAAGGACGAAGGCGTCCACATAACTGGCCAGCGAGGTCTCCGGAACTAATAAGTCCCGACTTTCTTTATGGGGATATATCAAAAATATTGTTTACAATACACTGCCAACGACACCTCAGGAAATGAAAGAACGAATAAGAAGAGCGTTTCGTTCCATACCGCAAAACATGTTAAAAGAGTTCAGCACTCATTTCAAGAAAGAGTTCACCTATGCATCACTAATAATGGGCACCTCTTTGAGCATTTTTGTTAAAATAATAATTCTTTTACCATTAACCTTTGTTATTTTTTTCAATAAAATGAGTTCAAAAATGTTTTCAGCTTTTCATAACAATACAGGATGTTTCAGTTTTAAGATGAAAAAATCACTCATAAGTAGAATATAAAAACGTCTTTTGCGTGAAAATCATGAGAGATAGGTATAGGGAACCCTGCTACTGCTGAATGTCAAAGAGGGAAAATCTTCAATCCCACAGTAGAAAAGTACTGAATGAAGTTTTGAAGGAAAAAGGAAACGTTACTACAAAGACTTGTAAATGTTTTGTAGTAAAGCCTTATTAACTTTTCTTACTGTAATATTAAGATTTAGTTAGGTTTAAAGCAATTTTAATAACATTGTACATAAATAATACCGATACAAAATATATCAATTTTATGATTTTCGATAAATGTTCATTCATCTAGGTAGGACCTTATTCTGTAGACAAACCTTACGTGATAGAAAAAAACCAATATTATATCTGAAATCAGCACTGAAAACTATACAATAATCAGTAGTCAAAACTAAAACAATTTAAAAATAGTTAATTTGTATTAAGTGTGCGAAATCAGTGTTTTTTTAATGGCGCATAAGAATGTGAATTTTTGGCCGAGATCGTTAAATCGAGGCTTAAAATTCATTCGAATGCGCCATGAAATACTGATTTCGCTCACGAAATACAAACAATATTTTTTGTACAACTGGCAAAAAAATACTACATTCACGAATCGCTATGGATACTCAAAGTTTTCCATTATTTATTTAGCGAAAAAATAGGATATTGTTTTATTAGGAGTGAAAGTGATACTTTTTGTGACGAGACTACATGTTTGACAATTTTAGTCGAGCCACAAAATGTGCTTTTCTCGGAATAAAACATGCGATCCACAAACGGTGTTCAAACGATAGAATTTTGATGATATTTTTAAAAAGGATTAGATGTGAAGAAACGTAAAACTAGATTGCTTTGCTTACTGGTTTTGTAGATGTCAAGGCAACACAAATTTGACAATGCAACAAAATAATTGTCAAAAACATTTAAAGACACTTATAGACTACAGGCCCATGTCAAAAAATGGATGGGTCATATGAACCACCAGGTGACGTATATAGGACGATATAAGAGCATAAAATAATAAGATTCAGCACTATGCCGTCACTTGTAAGCTGTCCAACTGAGTGCTGGTGAGAATTCAAAAGTGCAGGTACAGTGAGTACATTTTGGTCATATATTTTTGTACGGCATTTTTACCATCGATAGATCCATGAAAAATAATGAGAAAGCGCGCAGTGCCGTAAAAAAATGTTGCGCCACAAAGTCGGTAAATTGTTTTGATTTTCTGAAAATTTCGAGGGTAAATTTGGTCATTTCATTCTGTACGGCATCAGTTTCATACTGTTTCAATACAGCTTCTAATCCATTATTCCGCAATGCCGTACAAAAATCATGCGACAAAAAGAAATAATCGAGGGTTGCAACCCTCTCTCTTTCCGTGGTGCGGGGGGTGATTTGAAAAAGTACGGATTCGGTTCCAAAACATTATCTAGCACTTAAAAATACTATTAAAATTAATGCCGTCAAAAAATTATTGTTCATTTGAATGTATATTAATAATTATCTTAATTTCATGGTATACTTGATTTATAAAGCTGTAAAATCATTTGACTCTGTACGGAAACTTTTTTTTAACATGAAATTGTAAAATACAATTGTTATATAGTATTGCCGTTCAAAAGAAACTGTTCTAAAAAAAATTATAGAGAAATACAAAAACTGAAATTTTTTGAATTATTGCAAAAGTTTAAATATTGATAGATTAATGAAATATAGTAATTTTCTACATTTTTCCCATGTTTTAAAGAGTATTAAGATAAATAAATTAGGAAAAAATGATGCCGTACATTTTTATGCAGACCATATCTTTTAGGCTGATGAAAATGACGATATAAATGTAAATTATATTTATTTAATATTTTTATTACTCTTTTATCAATATGAACTTTGAGATTTGTACGGCATTAACTCTTTATAAATTTTTGCTTTGAGTACAAATAAACTATCTAAATGCCGTATAAAGAAATATCGTCATGAATTTCACCTTACGTTTCGTTATATGGATTTTTCTTACATTTCGTTCTATGAATTTTTCCTTGAGTTTTTTCCCCTAGAAATCTTTGGACCAACGAAAATGTACGGGATCTAAAAAAATATTATCTGTGCATAAAATACTTTCAAAATAAATTAATTTTATATTGTTTCAAATCACCCCCCGGACCACGGAAAGAGAGGGGGTTGCAACCCTCGATTATTTCTTCTTGTCGCATGATTTTTGTACGGTATTGCGGAATAATGGATTATGAGCTGTATTGAAACAGTATGAAACTGATGCCGTACAGAATGAAATTACCAAATTTACCCTGGAAATTTTCAGAAAATCAAAACAATTTACAGACTTTGTGGCGCACCTTTTTTTTACGGCACTGCGCGCTTTCTCATTATTTTTCATGGATCTATCGATGGTAAAAATGCCGTACAAAAATATATGACCAAAATGTACTCACTCTACCTGCACTTTTGAATTCTCACCAGCACTCAGTTGGACAGCTTACAAGTGACGGCATAGTGCTGAATCTGATTATTTCATGCTCTTATATCGTCCTATATACGACACCTAGTGGTTCATACGACCCATCCATTTTTTGACATGGGCCTGTAGTCTATTATCTACTCATTATAGGACTGTGCGTTTTTGGTAAGTACCAACCCGATTACTAAGAAATGACTTGTTGTATCAAAATAAATAAAATTTTTCTGATAGATTACATTCTGTCGGATTCGTAATCCAACTGTACACCGGCCGACTTTCTTGAAATTGCCGTGAGCGTACAAAAAAGTGTACTTTTTTATACGCTCACGGCCGGACAAAAAAGTAATAACAAAAGGACGTCTGTGAAGTCAAACTTCAACATTCAGAAGTGAGGTTAAAAAAGTCGACATTTTTCGAGGTTTGCGGAAAAAGGTATTTTTTCACTGTGAAAGAAAGACCATAGAATATAGAAATAATAAATTGTTATATATAGGGATATTTTCGTATGTAAATGTTTTCCTTTACCTATATTTAAGGTAGATTCAAGCATTGAGCTGATGCTCCATAACGTAGGTGGTTTCAAGGTTTTGGACTTTTCTTCTAAATAACAGAGTAAAACATTTTCCGATAACTTTTTCACGGTCCTAGAGACGTACGAAATTGATTAAGTTTTTTCGTACTGTATTTCTGATTTAGAGGGTGAAAGATTTGAAATTATAGAATTTTCAGTATCCATTACGTCTTGTGGTGTATCACTATCAATGGCAATATTAGTATAATCCATCGTAGAATTTGCAAAATACGCGAAATAATTTTTTTTTAAATTATTTAATTCGACGCTTGTTAAATAAATTACATGTTTCCTTGGTTACACTAACTCTGACATAAGATCATAGAATATGTTGATAAACATACTTGACTGCATGGATTTAATTTTTAAAATAAAATGACTTTTAATAAATACTTATAATTTAAATTCTTTTTTGCCAGTTGTACAAAAAATATTGTTTGTATTTCGTGAGCGAAATCAGTATTTCATCGCGAATTCGAATGAATTTCAAGCCTCGATCTGACGATCTCGGCTTAAAATTTACATTCTTATGCGCCATTAAAAAAACACTGATTTCGCATACTTAATACAAAATTAACTATTTTTGTCTGTGTTATTTGTTGGCCGGAGTGCCTGTCAAATAAAAAATACGACAGTATTGTTGAAAAAATATCAATATAGACAGCTCTATTTTCATAGCAATTAATTACATATTTTCCCTGGAAAAATAGGAAATCATTTTCTATTTACTCAAACTATAATCACGATTCTAGCTGCAGCATAGATCCTCGAACAGGAAGTTATCATTCGGAGATATCGTTTAACAATTTTTAAACTGTCAAGTTTCACTCAATCTCAGAGATCCTGCTGCATTGCCTATATCAAATGAAACAAGTACACGAATCGAACATAATTGAATTAGGACAATTATTATTATATATAGATTGGAATGTTTCGCTGAATTCATGGTCATCGATGTATTATTACACAACAGTCAAACTTTTAGCTTCTCTAATAATATAATACAACCAATTAAAAAAATCAATCAAAACAAATCTAATGAAGGTTGCAATTCAAATTAGCTTTATTTGTATTATTGGTATCGCACAGATTATGAAGTGTTTATAAGAGATTAACCTATAAAACTCATGGAACCAGAACGGAAACTAGAGTTGATTCAAATTTCGTAATATTGATATATACTGCACGTCAATAAGACGGAAAAAATAAATTTTAGAATCAGAAGTTCTGCAATATTACCTCGAAATTATTTGAATTTGCGAATTGAGAAACTTTTTAAAAGTCACATCACCATTGTTGTTTGTTTGATCTTTGCTTAGATTTATTTTGAATATTTTTATTCATTTGCAGCCCAAAAATGATTTTACTTCATATGAAGTACAGGGCAAAAAATATAATTCATTTAATTATTGGATATACCACAAAATATTATTTTTTGTTTAATTAATTGAATCGTTTAAAATCTTCGAATTGAGTTTTTCTCCTCGTTCTCTCCATAGATAGTGGATTGGAAGTTAATTCATTGATAGCTAAAATTGAATTCATTGAAATCAGCTATGATGTGTATATATATATATATATATATATATATACATAATGAATTTCATATGTTACGCTATACACATAGGGCATTCAGCATGCCAAATTGATGTAATAAATGCAACGAGATATTTTTTCGCGGGTTATTCCACTTTCCTCTCCCTGGACTTTTTTGCAGTAGGTATATTCTGAAATAAATAATGGATTTTCTTATTTGCTTAGAGAGATTTTCTGTTCGTGTAGTTTTATCGTGTCTGTAGGAGCCAATGAAAAAAACAAGTGAGAACCCAACGCTAAAGCTTTGTTAAATGAAAAAGCAGAAGGAAAGTTATATGTTTCAATCCTTTATCAAGTATAAGTGAGGGCAGCTGGCTACCTAAGTTATGAGACCCCTACACACGGGCGTTGATGTCTTGATACATCAACGAGCATCCAAAAACTTGCAACCAATAACGTTAATGTGGATGCAAAAACACACATTTTTGAATGTACAACCCGAAAGAGCGTTAATATGTTCTGAAATCGCTTGAATTTTTGGATGCGCAGTCCAACGAACACATTCAGCTCTCATCGTGTGTAGGCGATTTACCGTGGTGTTTGCGTTTTTGAAGCAGTAGTTGCGGTTGAGATTTTTCAAAAAATTTGTTATTGCGGTAGGTATTTGAAATGATAAGATAAATGTCTGACTACAGAACAATGTCCCGGGAATTTCTAAGGGAATTAGTTGAGTTGCTTGTGGCAGACTTTTTCAAAATACTATTTACACCGAAATAAAAAAATGAAGTTACAAAATATTGATAAAGAAGCTGCAAATCATTCAACCAAATGCTACAAGAAAAACAGTTGTATTTAAAATCAATAGTCTTCGTGGTGGGTTTTGGAGAGAAAATAAAAAAGTTTTGAACTCGAAGAGAAGTGATACAGTGAGGGTTTCGGATATATTAAAGTAGAAAATTTTGAATCTTGGTAATTCCTTTCAGTCGCTTAATATCTGAGCAAGGCAGTTATTGGCGATGTGTCTTGACGTTTTATCAATGGAGTAACCAATACCAAGAGTTACGAATAGGTTTCTTTTTAGAAGCTAACCTTCAGAGACTAGATTCGGCGAACATTTTTATTTTCCTTTTTCTTGCACAAGTGCGTAAGTACTCGCCATTGCTACTAGAGCTGAATATTCCTCTTCCTCAGACATCTTGCCAAACAGTTTGGTAGACGTACGTGTGTACGCAATCGGCTTGCACGTTATTGATTGCACGTTTTTGGATGCACGTCGGTGTATCAAGACATCGACGTTCGTGTGTAGCCCGCCATAGGTAGGAATTTCTTTAGCCAGATCATAAAATATACTCGTATGTACAAGTGCGTTTAAGATGGGTGAGACCGAAAAATTTATGGAAGACAGTAAAAGATGTGGGTTCAAAGGATGAATACTTGCCCTGCATACACCTGTATAACTTTACGAGCAGTGACTCATCTACTACTTCTTCAAGTGCCTTCTCTATTCAATGACGATCGGCAACAATTCTGGCAAATTCGTCTCTGTCTTGGACTATTCTTAGTAGGGTGTTTGAATCTAAACCTGTCCAATTCCTTATGTTTTTTAGCCAAGAGCACTGTCTACGTCCAGTATTACGCTTTTCCTCAATCTTGCCCTCCCTAATTAGTTTCAGGAATCTGTACTTGTCCCACCAAGGAACGCTGTCTTTCGCAGTTTCGAGAATTATTCGGTCCTCATTCTATGTAAGACCTTCTGATTGGTCGGTCCATGGTATGCGAAGTATTCTACGATATACCCATATCTCAAATGCTTCCAGCTTGTTAATATTGCTGACTTTTAGCGTCCAGGCCTCGACTAACAAAGTTGAATCTTATGTTTAAATTGAGTGTTCTGTCGGTTAACAGGGACTTCCCGAGTACTAGTAAGCTTACCTAAACACACGTCTAACATGCTCATTGTGTTAAGTAGGACTTAATCCTGATTTAAGATTTAAACCAAATGCTAATCAAGATTTGTTTGTGTTATATGCTCCTCAACTTGAAGCCACATCAACATAGTATCACGAACATTCGTTACTTCGAGGCTCCCCGCTTATATGTTTGAGGTCACCAGGGCCGGATTTAGGAGGGGTCAACTGATGCAGTAGCCCAGGGTTCCCCAAAAGAGAAGGGGGCCCTACAATAGACATTTTCACTTAAAATTACCTGATTTCTCATTTCGATTAATTTTTATCTTGAATTAAAGTAACTATGAAAAAAAAAATACTGATTCCAAGAGAAAATTAAGCGAGTAAGTTATTATCAATATTCAATCCTCTTGTAATACAATAAAGAAAATTGTCGAAAAATACAACCTTCATCTCCTAATGAAATTAAAATTTCATATACTCTAAAATGATTCCTAACATTACAAAAAACCTTTATAATAATCATCAAAAGGGAAATATCTTCCGAATTGAGTGAAATAAAAACTAAAAAAATGTACATCTGTAGAGAAGCGTTTGTGGAGGTTCACACACACACACACACACACACACACTCACACACTCACACACACACACACACACACACACACACACACTCACACACACACACATATGTATATACATATATATATATATATATATATATATATATATATATATATATATATATATATATATATATAAACATATATTTATATATATATATATATATATATATATATATATATATATATATATATATATATATATATATATATATATATATAATTATATGTATGTATATTTTATCATATTATTTGTTCAATGATTTATAAGCTGACATTTTCCTATAAGTAGATCAATAGTTTCCAGAATATCAAATGAATTTAATGAAACCGGTAGCGTACAGGATCGCCCAATGTCTGGAAGACCACAAACTGCAATTGACAAAGATGAGACCTTAGACGTCCTAATAGATGTTCAACAAAATCTTCAAGCATCTACGTATGAATCGGCATAAATCATAATATTGTGATGAAGCTACATTCTGTGCAAATGTCACTGTTAATCGACTTAATTGCCAAGAACTGGTCAAATTCTAATCCGCAATGGATGGATGAGGCCCTTACACGATACCCACAGAAAGTTAACGTGTAGGCTGGTTTGGTGAAAAAAAATATCATTTGTCCATTTTTTATCGTTTTATCGACGGCACTCTGACTGGTGGAAAATATCTTGATCTTCTACTGCATTAAATTAAACCTGAAATAAATGATCTATTTCCAAATATGTACGTATATTTCCAACAGGATGGCGCACCTGCACACTTTCATAGAAACATTAGGCAATGTTTGGATAGCAATTTCCCTGACAGATGGATTGGTCGAAGAAGTGTAATTGAGTGGGCAGCAAGATTTCCCTACATGAGTCCACTTGATTTTTTCTTATGAGCATACCTCAAGTTCCGTGTATATAATAACAGATCTACAAACATAAAGGATTTAAAAGCTCGCAGTCGTCTTGATATGCAATGAATTTCTCTACAAATGATCAACAATTCTATTGGAAGCTTCCAAGACAGATTGTTTTATAGCTAAGAAGCAGGTGGCCAACACTTTGAGCACTTATTATAGGGAAACTGTTAATTATTTGTAATTATTCAAGTTTTTTTGCAATACCTATGATATGTGTTCAAAAATTAAATATTTTAAGCTTTTGACAATTGTTTCTTGTGTTTCTCAAGTAATATGGTACTTATTCAGATTTTTGAAAAAATGAAGAAATTAGCTTTTCTGTGAGATATCACTTGATATGCGTTGCTATTTAAATTATTCTAGATGGCGGCGATACACTGAATGGTGGCGTCACCTAACTTTGACAGGCCCTCTAAAAACGCAGAATACAATCCCATTAATAGTCCTAGAATCTGATATTTGTATCTTTAACCGTTTCAAAGAAAATAGATTGTTGCCGGACTCAAGTTCAAGTTCAAGTTCTCGCTAGCCTGTATATGAATATATAAAGTGTTTCATCATTTAACAAACTTTTCAATTTCATATAAAGTCTCTTTTTTTATTCTATACCAAGAACTGCTTGTGAAAATTAGTAACACCACTTTTTTATTTTTCTTCAATAGTATTGAAAGATAATGAATTTAAAAATTTCCTCGAGCAAATGTAATACCTTTGATAGCGTGAGAACGTTTTCTCTTAAGACAATCTCTTGAAGCAATAAGTATCTTATTATATTACTAAAGTTGCTTAAGGTGTAGAGAACTGTTATTAACTCCCTATTAATCAATATAATAATCTCAATTTTTGTGTTGCTAATCATTGTTCGAATTATTTGAAGAATTCTTTTCGAAAAAAATTCTATTTCTATCAATTATCACACTTTAGTACTGGTGCAACAAATGTAATGATTGATTCATTACTTAACTCACTTAAGCTGAAATTATTGTGTAGGTGTTTAGTTCCATTATGAAATCAATAAATACTTATAGATTTTGTGTTCGAATAAAATACATATAATGATGTATTTGAAAATTACAAGTCAAATAATATATATATATATATATATATATATATATATATATATATAAATATATCTATATATATATATATATATATATATATATATATCTATATATATATATATATATATATATATATATATATATATATATATATATATATATATATATATATATATATATATATATATATATATATATATATATATATATATATATATATATATATATATATATATAGACGGGTAGTTTTGACTGCCTAGTTGAGGAAAAATGTATTTATAAATTTTGAGGTTGCAGTCAGAATAATTGTTGGGCTAGGTTAAAGAATACTCTTTGTCATATGGTCGAGCTTTCGGAAATTGTTATTTCCTTTATCAAGACATTAACTTGAGGTTATTTAAATTTTGAAAAAACGTAAAAGAGGAACAGAAAAGCTGATGGGTACAAGCACGCGGAACTCTCCGCGAGCTCAGGGTGACTTCAACCATTTTGTTTGTCTGGTTTCATGTAGGTAGCAAAATGGAAAATTACTGATTGTTGAAAATAAGATTTATATTTCTTGAAATGGATGTTTACATATGTGACGAAGTTCCAAGATTGTACCCATCAGCTTTTCTGCTCCTCTTTTTTACGTTTTTTCAAAATTAATATACTTAACCTCAAGTTGATGTCTTGATAAAGAAAATAACCATTTCCGAAAGCTCGACCATATGACAAAGAGTATTCTTTAACCTAGCCCCACAATTATTTTGACTGCAACCTCAAAATTTATAAATACACTTTTCCTTATATATATATATATATATATATATATATATATATATATATATATATATAAATATATATATATATATATATATATATATATATATATATATATATTAGCTATATATAAGCATATAGGATGGCGCATATGATACATTCATCAATATGAGGAAGAATAGTAATAGTCTTCATGAACCCAGACATAATATTATATATAATTCCACAATTCATAATTTAACAACCTCTTCAAAATTAATTATGTAACACATGATATCCATTGGCTCGAGTAGTTGGACGAGATATAATGAATTATCATATACTTAATAATTATTATTCGAGATTATTTTCACTGAATCATTATTACATTCAAGAAGGAAATAGATATAACGAAGGAGTTTCCGGTACATAATATATATATATATATATATATATATATATATATATATATATATATATATATATTATATATATATATATATATATATATATATATATATATATAATATATATATTCTATATATATATATATATATATATATATATATATATATATATATATATATATATATATATATATATATATATATATATATATATCTATATATATATATATATATATATATATATATATATATATATATATATATATATCTGTATAACGGACATCAAGAAAATTCAGAAATCGTGGTCCAGAATGAGACACGAATACAAAAACTACTTCCGAACTTGTCTGTTGACTTTCCATACAGTGCAATAGTCTATTATTTTCAGTAGTAATACTATAAGTACTTCAAAATAATTAGGTTATACATCGATAACATGTTGCATAATTACAAAGAGTGTCAGTTTGACAGTCTAAATAATGGGCCCGCGAAGTGGTAGGATTATTTTGTCAAACTAATCAAACTAATTTGTAATTATGCTGGAAGTTTGAGATGTATAACTTGATTATTTTGAAGAACGAATTGGATTTGATACGATTATTTATTGAGTAAAAATCTCTGAATCGACTTTTGAAAAGTTATTGATAATCCACAAAATTTGATGGTCCTGTTAGTTTATGTATTTTTATATGTTGATGTTGATGTGGTTAGTATGAAAATTAAATTATTGTAAAATTTTCGATTGGTTGAGCTACTCTATGTATAATCAGGTATTATCGAAATTATACAAGGTAAGTTAACTAAATTGATCGTTCTAATTGGTTGGAATTTATACGAAAAAAATAATTGGAGAAAATATGACTAAACAAACCAGTCAGTGTGTTCTGACATCCAGATCATGTGACTTCCTTCGTTTCGTACGACTGGAATTTCTCGGGCCATTTATTGATTTATGTGGAAGTAACTTCAAAAAATAATAATTCTGCACACTTTTCATGCAAAAATAATTTTTTACCAATTTTATTCATTCGATTTTCGTTAAAATTCGATTTTATTAAATTTATATGATTGGGAAGGTATGTATGAGTGATGATAAAAACATAATCTCAAGTATAGAGTACTCCATTTTCCGGGATCTTTTTCCTCTCTCACTCTCTAGTATGTCAGTGTACAGGTAGGAATTGTTTCGTCTTCGCGAAGTGTTTTATATAATCGTACGCTCATTCACATCGTCTTACTCCTGACCGACATTTCTCCTGCCGCGGACGAGATTTCGTTGTTGCTTTGACACACTCTCTGTTGCCGGTCGCGATCTCCACGCCTAGAGGTTTCCTTTACCTGTTAACTTGAGACCACGCGACATAAGAAATCGGTATAGCGAAAATTTGTTGAGAAATTTTTTGGACATTCGAAAGGTGTTCTTTCGTCTGGTGGTGATTTGTTTTGTTCCATAAAGATGTCGAAGGATTTGAAAGGTAAGACTTTTTTTACAAAAGTTGTCCGAAATTTTGAATTTTTTTAGATAAATTTGAAGGAAAAAAATTGCAAATATTCTGTGTTCATGTAACAATATTTTATGTGATATTTCAAAAATTTAAGCATTTTAAATAGTTATGATGTAGATTAGATGTATCAGTATCAGTAATCTTCAGTTATATCAAACTAAAAGAAAAATATATAACTCATTTAATATTTTGAGTATTAATATTTCACTTATGTTATTTTATTATGAGAGTTCAGTTTGTACTGCTATATAGCAAACATAAATACTTTTAGTTCGGTATGTCACGAAATAAACCATTTTGAATTCTAAAAAAGTTAAAATGTATATATATATATATATATATATATATATATATATTTATATATATATATATATATATATATATATATATATATATATATATATATATATATATATATATATATATATATATATATATATATATATATAATATATATATATAACTTTTTGATAATTATTAGCAATAACAGGCTTGGTGAATCTCAAAAAACTCGATTTCTATTAAAAAGTTTATACTTCTTTTTACTAATATATATTATATATATATATATATATATATATTATATATATATATATATATATATTATATATATATATATATATATATATATATATTATATTTATATATATATATAATGTGAAAATGAAATAACAAGAAGAAAAAAAATATTTATATGAAAATAAATATTCTTACAATCAGGTAGCAAATATTTCTTTGAATATATTAAATTGCTAGATTTCTATTCATCAGAAGTATTTTATCATAAAATATTCCATATTACTAAATATAAAATTGAAACTTCATATTATTTTGCGGCTTTTCGAAGTGCATCTATTATACCTAATTTACCAGAATTTTATGCTTTATAACACTAATCGAAACTCTGCAATACAATCCATCATAGCATTTGAAATTGCTCGATTTACATATATATATATATATATATATATATATATATATATATATATATATATATATATATATATATATATATATATATATATATATATATATATGATTATTTATTTGAATTGTTGTTGTCTGTGAACTATTTTTAAGTTTTTGATAATTATTAGCAATAACAGTCAAATCTTTAATAAAATCGAGTTTTTTGAGATTCACCCAAACCTGTTATCGCTAATAATTATCAAAAAGTTATATATATATATATATATATATATATATATACATATATATATATATATATATATATATATATATATATATATATATATATATATATATATATATATATATATATATATATATATATATGATTCATGAAACGTTATAATAATTTTAAAATTTTGCTCTCTCGAGAAATAATATTATGAACAACCAAGTGCATCAAAATTAAATTCGAAAATAGAAATGCTATTATTAATAGACTATTTATCTGGCTGTTTTCCGTAAGATAGTCATTCTGCCGATGACAAATATTCCTTTTTCAACAGACTGGTAGTTCACCAATAAGATGTATTACACTTGATTGAGAAGAAATATTTCATTTAATTAATATATTTACATCACTTTTTTTTCATAAATGCATATATATATATATATATATCTATATATATATATATATATATATATATATATATATATATATATATATATATATATATATATATATATATATATATATATATATATATAAGCAGGGAAATAAACAAAAAAAAAAAAGATATTGAAACTTTATTCGTTGAAACAATATTTTTTTGAATTAGTAAGAAATATCTTCGGAACTTTTTTTTACCGGCTCTTTTCAGCCTTCGCAATAATCCTCATTATCAAAGACAATTCAAAAACGCATATTATAAAGTATTTGTTAATTTTGCCATATTTTTCAGATGCAACTCCAAAAATTGATTTCTTCATTTTGACGATATTGACTATGGTCAATCTTTGTTTTGGGTGCAAATTTCAATTTGTATTATTTAGTATTTATGAATTCTACGATTCAGAATTAAAACTTTTTAGCAGAACCTATAGTTGTTTGAAATATCTGAGAGAATCTTAGACAATAAAATTCTATTAGGTTTTTAAATCATTTTCAATCACAGCCTCGTGGATACATTGTTTTAATTGATGAATATCTGTCTCATCTCAAAAGTTTTCAGGATTGATTGAAATGAATCACGTTCCTCACTACAAATAGCAATCAACAATGGATGCGTTTGTCTATCTTCTCATTAATTACTTGTCAGCAGAAACTATAGGAGAATGAAAACTAGTAGTAGGTGAAATTTCCGAGTCGAATAAATTATTTTCATTAGCACCCGAACTGCATAGAAAATTTGATATTCCGGCAGCACACGATTAACAATGCAGAACAAAATATATTTCTGTTTCTTTTTAGTCGTATTTTCCCCGAAACTGATAGACTTTTGCAGCATATCGAAATATATATATATATATATATATATATATATATATATATATATATATATATATATATATATATATATATATATATATATATATATATATATATATATATATATATATATATATATATATATATATAACTATATATATGAAATTTTAATGTTGCAGTCAGAATTATTATTGAGCTAGGTTAAAGAATACTCTTTGTCGTATGGTCGAGCTTTCAGAAAGGTTATTTCCTCTTTCAGAACAAAAGTTTATGTGAAATTGGAAAGCGTAAATGAAAAACAGAGAAGCTGAAGTGTAAAATTTTGAAGCAAGAAAAATTGTTAGCATAAGCAAACATCAAATTCACTATTAGAAATTTTAATTTTCAAAAGCCAGCAAACATATTTCTATCATGCCAGAGTCAAAAACTACATTTTTTCATTATGTTAATATCTTAAAAAAGGAAATAATCATTTCCGACAGCTCGACCGTATGATAAAAAGGATACTTCAATCTTGCTCATATATATATATATATATATATATATATATATATATATATATATATATATATATATATATATATAATATATATATATATATTATATATATAGTATATATATTTATATATATATATATATACTATATATATATATATATATATATATATAAATATATAGGTATAATATATATATATATAGGTATATGGTATATATATTTATATATATTATATATATATATATATATTTATATATATATATATATATATATATATATATATATATATATATATAATATATATATATATATATATATATATGTATATATATATATATATATATATATGTTGATTTTCAGGTTCTCGCGGAGATATTCTGGTTGTCTGGTTTCCCGGGTTTGTATCCGCGTATTGGCTTCGTCTTCGTTGAAGTCTGCTCGACGTTTCGGCAAAATCACATTTGCCATCTTCAGGTAGCTCTTCTTGGTCGGAATGAATACACTGAACTCCAGTTCAGTGTATTACTCTTTATATATATATATATATATATATATATATATATAAAGAGTCCGAAACACGTGTCAACGGCTGCTTCCATATAAGCGGGCTATACCGATAATTTTGCTCTACTTGTTTAATATTTCCGCGCGACTAATTTCTATATATATATATATATATATATATATATATATATATATGAAAAACTTGGTTCTCGGGATGAACCGCGTAAAAGATTTGAAAAATCTCGACATCCCGAGAACCAAGTTTTTCAAATACTCCCGACCGCGGAAATCTTTCTGAACATATATATATATATATATATATATATATATATATATATATATATATATATATATATATATATATATATATATATATATATATATATATATATATATATGCCCGATGATAGTCTAGTGACCGAAATTGCAATCGCAGTGTTATATTTTTCAAAATATTTTTGTGATAATCAACGTAGTAATCCAAATTTAGTTTTTGTTCATCATGTTAAATTATCACGTAGTAACGACGGATTCCATCAACTATATAATATATATATATATATATATATATATATATTTATATATATAATATATATATATAATATATATGTATATATATATATATATATATATATATATATATATATATATATATATATATATGGGTGTTTCATTTAGATTATTAAAAATGAATTTTTTTTATTACTTTAATGATACCTGCTATTTCTTTGTGATATTTGGCAGTGAGTTGAAGTAGTTTGGGATACATCAAATGATAGTAAAGAAGACATAAAAGTACATAAAAATCAAAAGAATTGTGCAGCTATATATTCAACGTTAAATATCTCGAAAAATAGTGGCTCTAGCGTCACCAAAAAAGAGTGCCTTATTCGCAGAGAAAATATTGGAGAATCGATAAATCAATCTAAAATGTTAATTCAGTCAGTGGCGTAGAATTTAGGAAACGAGAACTCTTCCCGTGCCCCTGCCGTACACCACTGGTGATAGCGAGAAAGTCTTCTTTACTATTATTTGATGTGTCCCAAACTACTTTAACTTACTACCAAATATCATAAAAAAATATCAAGTAGCATCGAAGTAATGAAAAAAATTCATTTTTAATAATCTAACTAAATCAGTAAGGAGAAATATTTTGTAGAAGCAAATTGGGTTAGATCTTCATATTTTGAGCTCAAAATTTTCCCGTTAAAATATTAACACATATTAATGAATCACCCTGTATATATACAGAACGAAACTATCATTATTTGGGTAAATTTTTACAACCGCCGCCGTTCTAAGTGGATATTTCTTATTTTTTTCATGCTTTTTTCGATAATTTTCTCAACTCCGCTACCGCTTCTGAAGATTAGGTTGAAATTTGATACGTGGTTTGAATTAATGTTAAAATAAGCTCCTTCATGAGTTTTAACTCTTCTCCAACCGTGCTGCAATTCGTGGAGACTATTCATATTTTTTTAAATAAAATAAATTTTCTTTTAGTGTTTTTTATTAATGTTTGCAATTAAAACGTTGTTCCTCCAGTACCCGATGAATTTTTCATTTTTTCAATAAGATGGATTTTTCACTAATTTTCATTTCGGTTTGTTATCAGAGCCTGGTTTGTTAAACCATAATTTACTCCGTTCGAATTGCATCTCGCACAAAATTATGACCTTAGTGATGGAGCTCTGCTACTCAGCGTTTTTATATATCGGAAATGAATAGGCACTCAAACGGAAAACTACTTTCAATATTTCGATATAATATAATTAATTATCAATGCTTCATAACAAAACTATTAAAGATAATTTTGAAAAATAATTGATTTGATTTCAATATATATAACGAAAATTTTTGATTCGATTCAAAATTATTGAATTCAAAGTCATGTTAAACTTTGGGAGGTCCATATTTTACGTTGGTCTATAATAATATATTTCCTTTCAAATTGTAATTTTGGTTATTTGTATTCATAAAAAATATTATAAGCGTTGAAGAAGTTTCAAGGTTCAGTGAATAGTTGGAGAATCGGAGGAAGAAAATATTTAAAATTGTCTCATTGAATACAGATCTAACGAATAGGTTTATTGAAGAAGAATTTTATGATTAATTAATGAAATATCTCACGCTTCTTAAGTGATACTTATATAGTGAAACAGTTCAAACAGAAATGAAGAATTTTATGATTAATTAACGCAATATTTCACTCTTCTCAGGTAATACTTAACTATATGGTAGAACATTTCAGAAAGTTATGTCTGTTGGGTTATTGAATGGTGGAAAATAAATGTTTTCATTTATATTTTTGCGAAAATAATAGACTATTGCTTTGCATCGAAAATCAGTGTGGGAGTAGTTTTTAAAACCGGTTTGGACAACCTGGACTCTGTTTTCGATTTTTTTTTTGATGTTTGATATATATGTATGCATATATATATATATATATAGATATTTTTATATATATATATATATATTTATATATATATATATATATATATATATATATATATATATATATATATATATAATAAATTATATATATATATATATATATATATATATATATATATATATATATATATATATATATATATATATATATATATATATATATATATATATATATATATATATATATATATATATATATAATATATATATATATATATATATATATATATATATATATATATATATATATTTGAATATATTTATATATATATATATATATATATATATATATATATATATATATACACTGTGTCCGTAAAGTATGGAAAAAATTCATTTTTAGCTAAACACACCATTTTAAGAAATAATCATGAAACACGTCGATTTTTGATTTTAATTTACCGTATTTTAAAATAATAATCTAATATACAGGGTGAATTACTTTCTAGTAATGACGTCATCGTCATTTTTTTTAAATGGAACATACCCATTTTGTATCAATTTTCGGATTACTCTAGCTGAGCTGACTCCAAAAATGTATCACATGTTGATTCCAATTGGTACAGGGTGGACAAAAATACAATAGATTTGGGTGTGCTCATAAAGTTACGCGTAACATTCTTTATTAGTTAAATTAACAATATTATTAAAAATACTTATTGTCTAGCGGCAATTGGTTTAAATGTAACACCCTGTAGTTTGTTACATTTTTAGATTAATAAAAATGAGCTGTTTCCAAACATGTTTTGTACTTGTGATCTAGCAGACAGAATATGAAAGAAATTATTTCTTATCAATTTAAAAAAAACATAGTCGTCTATTTCTTTGTGAAATGTCATTATTTGTTTAGTAATTTATTGATGTTCAGTGCCAGTTTACTACTACAATATTTTTGGTATTCGTGAATGTTTTAATTATTGCTTAGATTTAATTTGAAGTAGAAATGGAGTTAAGTGTAAAACAAAAAATTGAAATACTTATGATGATTGGGTATGGAGACAGATCGCGAACTCAGATAGAAGTGTGCAATTTGTTTAATGATAAATATCCAGAAAGACCCATAACGCGTTCAACAGTCAGTAAGATTGAAAAGAAATTTCGGGAAACTGGTACGGTTGAAAATGTACGTAAATCAGGTCGTCCCTCTGCAAATGTTGATACAGCATTAGATGTTTTACTGAGTTTTGAAGAAGATGCGCACACTTCTGTGCGTAAAGCTAGTCGCGATATAGGTGTTAGCAAAACAGCGGTACACAAACTATTGAAGCTTGAAAAATGGCATCCTTATAAAATCAAACTTGTGCAAAAATTAAACGAAGATGATCCCGATAGAAGAATACAATTTTGCGAAGAAATGATGGATAAATGTCACCGAGACCCTCTCTTGGTACAAAACATTATATTTTCTGATGAGGCCACTTTCACGTTAAATAGCGAGGTTGACCGTCAGAATTGTAGATACTGGGCAAAAGAAAACCTCCACTGGATGCGTGAGCATCATACACAATACCCGCAAAAGGTAAATGTGTGGGTTGGAATTGTAAGAAATCGAATCATTGGACCCTACTTTATCGAAGGTAATTTAAACGGGGCAACGTACCTTGAGTTTTCAAGGGGGTATCTCGTACCTACTTTACGTAATTTGTTTCCCAGCAGACGTAATCCTGGAGGTTTTGATGAAAGTTTATGGTTTCAACAGGATGGTGCACCTCCACATTATGCTGTAGATGTTAGAAGGTACCTAGATGAAATTTTTCCGAACAGGTGGATTGGTAGACGTGGACCTACTGAATGGCCAGCGAGGTCACCAGATTTCAATCCATTGGATTATTTTATGTGGGACCATCTGAAGAATGTTGTTTATAAAATGAAACCAGCAAATATTGAAGAATTGAAAGAGACAATTCGAACAGAAATAAACAATATTATTCAAGAAAGCATACACAAGGTTCAACAAGAATTTGTACACCGTTTGGGTTACTGTCAAATACAGCAAGGGTTGCAGTTCGAACATTTATAAAGTCATGTATTCCATCATATTCTGCCCGCTAGACAATAAGTATTTTATAATATTGTTAATTTAACTAATAAAGGATGTTACGCGTTACTTTATGAGCACACACAAAACTATTGTATTTTTGTCCACCCTGTACCAATTGGAATCAACATATGATACATTTATGGAATCAGCTCAGCTAGAGTAATCCGAAAATTGAGACAAAATGGGGATGTTCCATTTGAAAAAAATGACGGTGACGTCATTACTCGAAAGTAATTCACCCTGTATATTAGATTATTATTTTAAAATACGGTAAATTGTTTAGCTAAAAATGAATTTGTTCCATACTTTACGGACACAGTGTATATATATATATATATATATATATATATATATATATATATATATATATATATATATATATATATATATATATATATATATATATATATAGGATGTTCAAGAATAACGTCAGAAAATTTCAAAAAGTTATTTTATAAGACATTTTAAGACAAAAGAAGGCCTATGAATTAGGTCGGCAAATGCTTCCTTATCGGAATACAGGGTGTTGAACTTTGAAAAGAAAAATGTAATTTTTTTAATATCATCTAAATTATAAAAGATATGCAAATGAACTTCGGAACATTGTTATAGGTACTTAAAATCTCTAAACTACTGTTGAAAGTTTTTTCAAAACTGTTAAGTAACGGGGCATAGAGGAGTACTGTGGGTTTCATTCAACCATTTTTTTGAGGAAGGTCATAATTGGTAAATAAAAATAGGATAAACAATAAATTTGGAATTTCTTTAATTCATTTTGCTGGAAAAAATATTTAAGAATTAAAATTGTGGTTGCCTTGACTAATCGCAATCGCAATACCGAATTTATGTCAAAATTAGATTTAGTATTTCGAATTACAATAAAATTGTTCGCTTTATTCTATTTCGTGAAGAAAAAAACGCTTGAGAATATCAAATTGAAACAAGAGACAAAATTTATTCAATAGACTTCAAATGCATTACTTATCTCTTTTCTATTTACCAATAATACCCTCCCTCAAAAATATGAGTTAATGAAACTCACGGTACCACTGTATTCTCCGCCCCTGAACAGTTTCTAAAAAAATTGAAACACTAGTGTATGGAGCTTGGGAAGCTATAATAATATTCGAAAGTTCATTTTGAAAGCTTTCGTGGTTTCGAAGATGTTTAAAAAGATGTAATTTTTCTTTTCAAACTTCAACATCCGTTATTTCGGTAAGGAAGCATTTGCGGACCTACATTCATGAAATGTCTTCAGGAATAACCTCTTGAAATTTTCTGACGTTATTCTGGAAGACCCTATATATATATATATATATATATATATATATATAATATATATATATATATATATATATATATATATGTATATACATATATATATATATATATATATATATATATATATATATATATATATATATATATATATATGTATATACATATATATATATATATATATATATATATATATATATATATATATATATATATATATATATATATATATATGTATATACATATATATATATATATATATATATATATATATATATATATATATATGATATATATATATATGTATATACAATATTATATATATATATAATATATATATATATATATATATATATATATATATATATATATATATATATATATATATTCTGAATTGATGACGCCCATACTAAAAATATTGAAACAATGGTAAAAAAAAATCTACACAAATATTCAAATAATAAGGCATGACGTAGGTTCCAGTGAGTCTTCATCTTTTTTTGACGTTAATTTTTCTAGGAAATATACTTTCATTCCTTTATTCTCCGTATTCAATATTTTATTGCTCGAATTAAATATATGATTATCATGAATTAAATGGTTTGCATAACATAAATCCGATTTTCGATTATCAAAACTACGTTTATAATTTGAACTTCTTGTCTCAAAACTTTTGAACTTTTTAAAAATATATAACTTATTACAAGTACTATATTTAATTTTTTTGATCGATTATTCGTTACTTGTTCTCCTTATTATTTGTTATTATTCAGGATATGGTAAGCGTGTTGATATTTTGCATTGATAAAAGTGATTTGAGTTGTTAACTTGAATTAATACAATAAAAATTAGGCCGTTATATTTGATATTCTCAATTTGCAGAGCATTCTCAAATTGCAGAAGATGGCAATTCGTTACATGTTTGTACTGAAAAATAGGGCTCGTTCTTTATATTTACTTGAATCTATGTGCTTGATTCATAAGTATTTCAATGCCATACCCTTGGTGTCACAGCACGGGTATTCCACCAGATCTTCGGGACATCATGTTCACCTCCCTATTCCTTCCTCTGAATTAACAAGTCCATCATTTACAATGCTGAGAAAATTTACAATCACTTTCCAGAGGAATTAAAATCTATAACTTCATTGGCCAATTTTCGGAAACGAACAAAATCTTATATTGTTGATAAATTTCTAGGTATTACATTGTTTAGTTTGTATATTTTTTGATCGAAGTGTGTTTATTTTTATTTTTCACATTGTTTATTTCTTATATTTTCCGCTTTGTCAATAAAGTGTAAAATTTTAAGACAGTAAAGCTTATTTTGATTTGATTTGATTATGTCTGATCGAGAAGGCACACCAGGTAAATCGTCTCTTTGAAATTCTTCTTATCTATCATATTGTCTATTATTTGGCGGTTATAGATATGATTCATTCAATTTATTTAATTATATTCTGCTCCATGTTCAAACAAACGTTTGAAAGCTGAATATTCACTAAACGATGCAACATATTCTATATCAAATGATGCCATTTTTTGTTGAAATGGATGTAAAGAAGTACTCTGTATAACGTTATCAATGTGTGATAGTTTATATAAAACTGAAGAGCTATGTTTTTTATCCTGTTACGTTATATGCAGATTCATAGAATTGATCAAGTTCTCATTTTTAAAGGAGATTGTATAATATGTGGATATAATATATCATCCATACATCTGAACCCACAAATTAATGGTCGAATAATAGGGTGACTACAAATTAACTGTTTATATAAAATTATCTATGAATAGCACTATAGGCTTTAATATAAGAAACCTTCTGAGCTTTCTGTGTGTTTTTACTTTCTACAAATCAATCAATTTTAAATAATTTAAAAAATACGAATATATTTTGCATTGATGAATTATTACATGAACCTTGGGTCGGAACAACGCAGTCTCTTAATTTATGATACTCTTTGTTTGGTTAATGTTGAATTAAAATAATGGGGATGTTGTTTATCATAATATGGAGTGAATTTATTTGAAATCTACGCTCTCCTAACAACTGACTGTTTCTACTTGTCACCCTTCAAGCTACGATTCCACCGGAGAAAAATTTTTGTTGCTGTTGCGGGTTGTCGTAAATGTTCCAAAATGTTCCTTAAAATTTCTTTATTTTTCGGCAACAAATGTTGACTGTTCCAACTTGTCGCCAGTTTCCATTTTGAGCGGTAAACTTCAAAAAAATAGGAAACATGTTTAAACAAATCCGTATTGCTATCGCAGTGGAAACGTATCGAGAACGCAACTAGTAAACATTCGTATCGCAAATTTTCAATGTGCAGTGAAGTACGAAAACGAATAAATATATATCTACGGTTCCACCGGAGGGACATTGAGGAACATTTTTGTTGCTATTGCTTCTTTCCGTAAATGTTCCTAAATGTTCCTTAAAATTTCTTTATGTATCGGCAACAAATGTTGATTGATTCGACTAAATCATATAATAATATACAAGTATTGACAATTTTAGTTGCTTTAGTTGGAAACAAGAAATTTACGTATGTTGCCATAAGTTTTTACCCTTGAAAACAAGGAGAAACATTCAGCAACAAAATGTTCCTCAATGTTCCTCCGGTGGAACTGTAGCTTTACATGTGCGGAACGTCGGACTTCTCTGCTTGCGACTGCGGTTGACCAACGTGCGGAAAAGACACATTCCGCACTCATCAGGAATAATATTTTTTCTACAGTACCTACATATTTATTTTTATTAACTAGTAAACAGTATTTTGAAACAAAAATCATGAATGAATGAATTGATTTATTAAACTGGATACGTTATGAAAACCGGCTTTTCTAATGCAGCTCGTTGCGATAGAGTTTTTTTTCAAAAAAAATCATTAACTTAGTTTACGGTCATGAAATTTCTAACAATGCCTATGAATTCTCTATGAGACTTTAATGTGAACATGTACACCTTCGATACTTTTTAATCTCGAAATTAAATTTTTTTTTATACCATATAAATTTAATAGTCTTTAACCGGCAATTCATACTTAAGTATAAAAATCACATTATAGCAACCCGTGAAATTTGGAGATTTTCATTTCCTTAACAAGGCCCCCACCACTTCTCAGCCTATTGGCGTCTGAAATTAAGATCGTAGCGCCGGAAAGGCTAAGATCGGTACTACTCTATGGGCCATTAAGGGTTTGTTTACATTGTTTGGTAATGGTATCTACATTCATTTCATTTTGAGTTTTCGAACGTTTAGCTTCGTAATTTGTGTTTTTTGGACTTCGTAGTTTCCAGTGGTTCATTGTGTTTCGATTGAGGACAATATTATCTCAGTTCAACAGTAGATAACCTACCTACATCAAGTTGAAATGTACACTGAAAATTGAATAACAAAATAAAGGAGAGGACGAATAAATTAATTGGTACGAGGTACTATGTATACATCATGAAAGGGCTGTATGATAGAACACCTATTTATTTAAAAAGTAAAAAAACTTTCAAATGTTTCAAGAAAACATCTCTGACTTGTCTACTTTCATTACCAACTGAAGAGGTTTTGAGTAAAATGGACAAAACTAAGTAGTTACCAGCAAAACTGGAAGAAAAAACATGAAATAAAAAAAGAATTAACATGAATAATACTCTGCTTGAATGGTTTGAACGTAATGAGTTATATATATATATTATATTTTTGAATTTTCCTCACGTATAACAGCGCTTCTAAAAGTACGCTGGACTTCTGAGAGTCTGTTTTTTTATAAAATCTCTGTTTTCCCAGTTATATAACTGAATATTTTAGTTTTTACCTAGCCATAGAGTCAAGTTTTATTTCATATTCTTGTGTTATGATAAACTGTTATTTTGGTTGTGTAAATAAACATTAATTATTATTATGTTAGAAAAGAAAATACAATTTTCTAGAATCTCTGGATGATGACCCAGGTTCATATTCCGATAAAAGTGGAAGATATTTCGTTGGAATGGCATTGGACTTCAGAAACCCTACGTTTTCGGTGAGCTGAAAATTGTACATATTCAGTTGGTATAGTTCTATATGGTTAAATCCACAAACTTACTGCAGGGAAAATAATTATTCTCCGTAAACTGTAAAGAACAACTCTCTTATCTTCAGACACTTTTTTTCAATCTTCAAGTTATGAATCCACACCTTTCTTCTGTCCATCATTTCCTTGTTTCCCAACTTTGTTTGGACTACAACTTTGAATTGTCCAGCTTTCGGAAAGGTAAGTAAGCTATCTTCAGTTTTTTTTTGCCCAAGATGAGCAATAGGATACACAGCAATAGTGATTCATCTCTTCTGAACATTTGTAAACGACCCCAAACAAAATTAAACAGAATTAAAACTCAACAACTTCTCATATAAAATGTACAAAAAAGATGTAAATAAAGCAATCTATGGCCATTTGGCCCATACGTTAATTCGACACCGGTGAGGGGCGTATCGCTTATCTACGTTTGCCAATAGGCCCCAAAAAAGTCAATCCAACACTGATATCCTTCTGCGTTTCTGAGAACGAACTTCACATTAGTCTCCATTTCTGTCCGACTTGTTCCGCTATATAAGATCCAAGAAGATTTAAATGAGGTCGTTTTGAGAATTTCGTGGAATCCAATTTCATACTATTAAGCTCGTAAAATTAACAAGCATGTTAAGCATACGTTTCGGAATATTCTTGAGACAGACGTAATTATCAGAATATTTACGTAGATAATTAAAAATATGCTCTGAGATGTCTTGATAAGGAAAGATTGATTTACTGTTTATTAACCATAAACTTTCAGTCTGATTTTTTTGTTGGTGAATCCTAAAGTTTTAATACATCTTTCAAGAAGATTCTGACGTATTTGAATTTCATTAAAATTCAATTTCATCTACTTTGATTGAAATGGAAGTAAAAAATCTATTACGGATAATAATTACTCTACCATGAAACTACTTATTAGCAAGTGATTGATGAATTAATTCAGTAAACTCTATTGAAAATAGATTTGAATATATAATTTTGCGGTTATGTTCTTTTTGCTAATCATAAACGGTATGAATACTTGATCACATTAAATCTCGAATAAATTATTTAATAGTGTTCCGACACAAGAACAATTATAATTCAATTATTAATGACTTGTGATTCGATCCAATTTTCTGAGAAAAAATAATTTATAGGCAGATGTAAATTGTTATTGCGTCAAACGCAAAAAATATAAGCAAGACAGTGGCGAACTTTAAAACATCTAGTAGGAAATAAAGTCGTGACTAACATTTTCAATAACGGCATTGAATTTAATACTAACAATGTAAATCTTACTACTTAAAATTAACGTGAAATAGCGGAACATTTCAATACCTATTTCACTGATAGCATAAAAGATATTGTGGAGTCAATTGATGACAGTCCTTTTAGGTTGAGCACTGCTTTTCACGGACACAAGCTATTTCACTTAAAACCTGTTGAAATGACTGAATTAAGGTCTATAATAAATTAGTTGAAAAATAAAACGTCGAATGATAAAATTGATAATAAATATATAAAACATACATTTAATTCAATAGGTCACGTTTACTTGCATATTGTAAATACATATTTATTTTATGCTAAAATACCAGATGAACTTGAAATAAGCACTGTAGTGCCTATTCAAAAGGTGAAAAATTCAAATAGAGCATGTGAGTTCCGTCCAATAAATACATAACCATCTCTGGAAAAGTTGCTAGAATTGGTTGTGTATAATCAGGTAATGGAGGACTTAAATAAAAAAAAACGTATTCATGCTAAATCAATCAGATTTTCGTTCTAATCATCCATGTGAAACTGCACTGCAGCTGGCTGTTTCAAAATGGAAAAATTACATTGATCAGGGTTGTTATGTGGTTGTGGTATTTTTGAATAGCAAGAAAGCTTTTGAGACAATAGATAGACAGAAACTATTGTAAAATTAAAAAATATTGGTATTGATGGTAAAGTTTTGGACTAGTTTTCTGATTATTTAACTGATCGAAAACAAATAACTGAAGTGAATGATGTATACTCTAAGATTATTGCAAATGGATATGGAGTTCCTCAAGGTAGCGTTTTGGGACCGCTTTTATTTTTATTGTATACTAATGATATAGACTTGTATCATAGCTGTGATTTTTTGAATCTCCTTGCGAATGACTCCCTGCTCTCATCTTCTCATGCTGATTTAAATACGGCTGTTGGAAAAATGAAAGATTCACAAGAAAAAATATTTTTCTTACTTGGGTGCAAATTAATTGAAATTGAATATTCTGAAAACTAAAGCAATGATCTTAACAACTAGGTATAACTTGATGAGTATTGATGTAGACCAAATTGGTATTAATACATAACGAAAAGATAGAAATAGTAAAATAATTTAAATATTTCGGTTTTGTATTGGATAGCTGTTTAACATTCAATTCTCATTTTTCTTGTATTTCACGGAAGATATCTGAGAAACTTTATTTTTCCTCTTGTATTGCGGGAAATCCGTCTCCATTTTTATGGGCCACTCTCATGTACTGTTTTGAACTTAATAAATTGACTGCTCTATAAAAACTACAGAATAAAGGACTGAGGGTTATTCTGGGATGTAATCGATATACTGGTATCAAGTAAATGCTTGGGAATTTGGAATGGCTATCAGTTGTTGAAATAAGGTCTTGAATAACTTACTCCCAAAATATTTTGTTGAGTTTATAACATATAGGTCTCAAATTCACACTCACAATACAAGACACAAAACTGATTGCCATTTAACCAGATATAACCTGAATTGTTCGATGAGGTCTTTATTTTACAAAGGTTTCAAATAATTTAGTGCATTACCTGGTAGAATAAGGGATTCAGCATCACTTGGCGTTTTTGAGAGAGAAATCAGGAAGTATATTAAGTCGTGTTGAACTGTTTGTGTACATGTAGATGTATGAAAGTTGTCAATTTTGTTTTCTATATTGAAATTTTTATTTTGTTTAGAGATTGTATAAGGATTGCGTTTGTAATCTAATCCGGAAATATTGTTATTTGCTTTGGTTGGTATGAGTATATAATTGGTTCAAGTATTAATGTATCAATATATTTAAAATTTTATACTTTTGTTAGGATTTAACCGATTAATGAATAAACATTATTATTATTCATATATATATATAATATTTATATATATATATATATATATATATATATATATATATATATATATATATACAGGTTTTTCGAAAATTGATTATTAACGTAGTTACAGGGTGTTAAAGTTAGATTTTATTTACAGTGTTATTGCTCTAAGTTTTGCCACGCTCATAATATTTCGACGAAATCTCGTATTTGGGGCTTTATCGGGACAAGGAAAACAAATTTGCCCACCGTATTCTCGCATTTTGTAGAGGGCGCCACATACGAGCCTATACTTTCATTTAAAGATTCTCACGTATTTGAATTTCATTAAAATTTAATTTCACCTACTTTGATTGAAATGGAAGTAAAAAATCTATTACGTATAATAATTACTCTACCATGAAACTACTTATTAGCAAGTGATTGATGAATTAATTCAGTAAACTCTATTGAAAATAGATTTGAATATATAATTTTGCGGTTATGTTCTTTTTGCTAATCATAAACGGTATGAATACTTGATCACATTAAATCTCGAATAAATTATTTAATAGTGTTCCGACACAAGAACAATTATAAGTCAATTATTAATGACTTGTGATTCGATCCAATTTTCCGAGAAAAAATAATTTATAGGCAGATGTAAATTGTTATTGCGTAAAACGCAAAAAATATAAGCAAGACAGTGGCGAACTTTAAAACAACTAGTAGGAAATAAAGTCGTGACTAACATTTTCAATAACGGCATTGAATTTAATACTAACAATGTAAATCTTACTACTTAAAATTAACGTGAAATAGCGGAACATTTCAATACCTATTTCACTGATAGCATAAAAGATATTGTGGAGTCAATTGATGACAGTCCTTTTAGGCTGAGCACTGCTTTTCACGGACACAAGCTATTTCACATAAAACCTGTTGAATTGGTTGGTATGAGTATATAATTGGTTCAAGTATTAATGTATCAATATATTTAAAATTTTATACTTTTGTTAGGATTTAACCGATTAATGAATAAACATTATTATTATTCATATATATATATATATATATATATATATATATATATATATATATATATATATATATAATATAATATTTATATATATATATATATATATATTAATATATATATTTATATATATATATATATATATATATTATATATATATATATATATATATATATATATAGGGTGTCCGGAAATGATGAGCAAAAAATTCAGGGGAGAATTCTAGACTGAAAATAAATGGTACCTCTTCATATAAAAATTTTTCGAAAATTGATTATTAACGTAGTTACAGGGTGTTAAAGTTAGATTTTATTTACATTGTTATTGCTCTAAGTTTTGCCACGCTCATAATATTTCGACGAAATCTCGTATTTGGGGCTTTATCGGGACAAGGAAAACAAATTTGCCCACCGTATTCTCGCATTTGGTAGAGGGAGCCACATACGAGCCTATTCTTTCATTTAAATGGTAAAGGTATTCCACTTTTGTTTCGATAAATCTTACCGTTTTCGAGAAAAACGCTAAAATAACATTGCTTGCATTTGATGAATACGAAATCATTTTAATTCATTTTCTACCTTAAACATAGCATCGTTTGGAAACGTGCGCTATGGTTGCCGTAGAAACAAGTTTGGGGAGAATTAGTTTTGACAGTTAGTAATTTTTTGAAAATTTGTTATTACGCTGATGGTGGTCAGTGATAAATAGGTACTAAAAAAATAGCGTACCCAACAAAGAAAGAATGGTTTATTAATCAAATCGTAAGGTTAACGGACGAAAAATTAAACATTCAAATCAAATGTTCAAAGTGGCGTCCTTCTTCTTCGATGCATAAATTAATTCTTCTTAAAAAATTCCGATGAACTCTATGGAATATTCCTTCCTTCTGCCTTATTACTTCACAATTGGCAAAAATTGTTTCTCTCAGCTCTTCGACGCTATTCACAGGTGTCCTGTATACAAGCGTCTTCATGTAGCCCCAAAAAGAGAAATTATTGGGTTTATGACAGGGGATCTAGAAGCCCACTGTACAAAACCACCGCATCCTATCCACCTTTCAGGAAAAGTGTCATTATAAGAATTAATGTAGTAGGCTGAATACACTTGTGTATAATAATTATTAATATAAAGAATTCTTGTACGAAAGTGTATTAAACAAATTTAAAGGATATAAGAATTGCCTGACCGCTAAACTATAATGTGGTGGCGCATCATCTTGAAGCAGCCACATTGCA
>JARQZK010000780.1:232500-247500 GCA_030704885.1 Cynegetis impunctata | reverse complement strand
CTTTATTTGGGTTCCTTACTGGTGACTGATCTGGTGTATATAAAATAAAATGTATTGATAGTCATGCTTTTTATATTGGTCAAACAGGTAGGACAACGGCACTAGATTGGAAGAACATAAAATATTAATTATCCAAATAGGAACGTAACTGGAACTTCCTAAAATTGTGTACAAAAAAAAACATTTTATGGATTCAGATAACCCAAAAATACTAGATTAATTAATGAAGAAAAGAGAATAGATCATTTAGAGGCTTTCGAGATTGAATCGTCAAGTTCCAGGGACTTATTCATCACTAATTATCTTAGTAATTCCCCATTCATCGAAGCAAAAATATAAATATATAGATTGTTACATTCCACAGTTTTACATCAGCTCTTGATGATGGGCTAATAACCCGAAATATATGTCGAGCAAATCGAACGAATTTAAGTGAAAACAAGCCAATTATTTTACTTCATTTGATAAGTGATTTGATGAATAAAATATTTATGTAAATATATATATATATATATATATATATATTTATATATATATATATATATATATATATATATATATATAATATAATATTATATATATATAACTATATAGATATATAAATATTTATATATATATATATATATATATATATATATATATATATATATATATATATATATATATATATATATATATTTATATATTAAGTCTATATGAAACAACTAATAAATTTGGACAGTGGATAAAGTTTTCTAATATGAGAATTTAATAGATATCGAAACATTGTGAACAACATTTTATTGAATATAGTCATCTATTTTCTGATTTTATTATTTATGAGATCCTTGAAATCAGACAATATATTTTTCTCCAAACTGCATTGTTACAAATTTCGTAACAAAATGATGAATTATTTTCAATAGAATTATTTCAGTACTTTTGGAACGATTAAAAAATCGAGAAAAAAAAATCCTTTTGAGTGAAGGACTACATTAGAAAATACACCAAAAATTTGACAATCTGTTTGCACCTGAGAAGAATTGAATATCCCTATAGTAATATACAATTGCAAATCAAATTTGAATTTTCGAGAGTATTACTGGAATATTGTATTTTTGATATTGAAATTTTATATTTCCAAAGCCCATATCGAATCAAAAGGAATGTCTGTTTGTTCCGAGTTTCTGATAGAATAATTCGAATTCCAAAGAGTAATTTCATGCTGCACTGAAAATATTAGATTATTCAATGTATAAAGGCAGGTATAATAAAAAATTTATTACGAATTCAAAGATTCCATGGTTTATCACATCGAGAGTTCTATTCTCGTAAGTTGATTTTATGGAATTTCCAATCATAGAATAATTGAATTCCTCTGGCGATGAGACATTTTCTTTTTCTCCTCAATTACTTACTCCAAGATTTATTCTTCTCATGAAAGTTATCATTAATGATTCGAAGATGAAAAATGTTATTAGTCATCATTGAACTAAATTTATAGCACAATATTCGAAAAATTTTGAAATTCGTTTCACAATTTAAAACAATAACTTGAAAATTGTAAATCAGTATAAAATTCATATGAATGACTGCCAAACAAATTATAATACCCGGTGAAAATAAGTACCTTAGATTCGACAATGACCGGTATAAGAAAATTTGCGAAAGAACCTTCATAGAAACCGATAAAAATTATAAATTTTGCGAAATGTGAATGATGTAGTACATCATGAAACAGAGTGTGAAACATATTTACCATAGATTCATCACTGATTGACTGTTTTGAAAAACTCTTACTGCAAACTTTTCATCAACTTCTACGTTCGTTCAATTACTTCTGAAGGACAGTTTAATTTCAGTATCTCAGAGTCCTTGGACACATGGATTATTAAAATCTATTAGAATCAAATTTTATGACTTATTTGTCAAAAGATTGATGTTATTCTTCACTTAGTAGCAAACATATTGATAATATTACGATGATTTGAAAGTTTTACTTACCGGTACTTTTTACGAGCACTGAAAAAAGCTTACTGATTGGTTCTGAGATATTCAAACTAGATGAAAAGATGCTGATTTTTTCCGCACAGTAAGCATATGATATTTTTATTTCTCATAATGATTTTTAATAATTGAACTGACGATATCGATGTAATTAATGAAATTAAATGAACTTTTATGTTTTGCTTAGGGAGAGTCAAATAAGTATTAATATATTATAGAAATTACTATGAAACCACAAAGGAGTACGTACTATTCAGTAATTATTTAATGAAATTCAGATGAATGCACAGTTTTACATATAAACTTCCTGGCTAGCTATATATTGATCAGAAATTGCTAGTGCGCTAGTCTTTCACATTCAGTGCACGAGAAATTTGACATTCAAGATCCAATTTGAATATGAAACAATTTGAACAAAACCAAATCGAATGAACTCTAGTGCTTTCAGTTGAATTCAAAATTATTTTTTTCGTCATCAACCTGAAATTTGTAGACTTCCATTTAGGTATTGCTTCAACTACTTTCATCTTCAATGTTATAGTTGACCGGTAATGAAAACTAATGTATCTACAACGAGTTGGCTATTTTACGCAATATAATCGAAAAGGTTTTTGATAAAAAAACTGGAATTATAATTTCGATTTGTATACAAAAATAGTATGTCACACACAATAGCATTATGTCATATAGTAGCATTAGGATAAGCTTTGATAGGTTCATTGTTTGAGATCAAATAATTATGAAAAATGAATACTGCTTTAATCTCTGATAAATATAATCGGGATATGTCATATCAATAACAAATATATCCTCTTTCGAAGACCGTGTTTTATGTGAAAGATTAATCAAGTGATAATATCATTTTTTAGCCGAATATTTGAAACACTTCAATGAAATATTGTGGAATACACAAAATATACGAACCCAAAGTTGTTTCGATCTCTTTCGCAATGAGTTTGAATTCAAAATAGTTATCTGCAACGTACTCCGAATCATGTCAATTACAATTCGATGCTGTCGTTTTGTCAAGAGTTGCTATCATCAGTATTTGACGGTAGGAACATGTTGAATGATCGTATTTAGTTTGTTTTTATATAACAAGCTCTATATTAGTTCTATAATCAGAAATTTTTAGCATGGACGCCCCGGGGCGCCGTGGACACTTCACAGGGTCGTCGTGACACATTTGGCATACCTAACTAACAAAAAATAAAGTAAAAACCTACAAATATCAGAATTTTTGAGGCAGTCTATATTTTACTACGTTTATTATCACAAAAATACTTTGAAAAATATAACACTGCGATTGCAATTTCGGTCACTAGACCATCATCGGGCATCTTGAGTTAAGAAATGAATACATAATCATAGATTTGCGCTTACGGATGGAAAAGATTTATTGCAGGTACCTAAATAGACAAGAGAAACACATTTCAAGAAGGGCTAATCGAAGTGAATTTCCTAAATTGTTACAATAAAATGTTCTTAGAAAAATCATTATTGATTGAATACAATAAATATAGGAGAATATAGAAGTTCAACAAGATATCTTCTGCATTATTATTGAGTTTTAAAATTTCTTATGATCCTAATTAGAAATTTTTAAACTCAATCATAATGCAAAAGATATGTTGCTGAACCACATTGACTTGATATATTCTCCTATGTTTAGTAGACTAACAATAATGATTTTATTGTATCAATTTGGGAAATCCACTTCGATTAGCCCTTCTTGAAATGTGTTACTCTTGTCGATTTAGGTACCTGCAATAATTCTTTCCCACTCGTAAGTGCAAATCTATAATTATGTATTCAGTTCTTAGCTCAATCTGTCCGATGATGGTCTAGTCAAATTGCAATCGCAGTGTTATATTCTTCAAAGTATTTTTGTGATAATAAACGTAGTAAATTCAAGTTTCGTTTTTATTCATCATGTTGAATTATAACGTAGTAACGACGGATTCCATTAACTATTAGTCTATTTTTACTTGATCCTGTGTAAAATTAGCTGGTGAACGCAGAATGTTCTTGTAAGTTGTCAAGCCTTACGGATCGTAAGGTATGATTGGGCTAGATATGTCGATGTGCCTTTCGCAATAGATCTGGAATATTCTTGAAGATCTTTCGGGAAGCATTTAATCAAAATCTGAATCTCTCTCTGTAAAAAAAAGTCATCCTTCGAAATCAACGGACAAAATATCAGATTTCATGATAAACTTAAGTTATGGAGCAGATGATATCAAAGATTCTTTTCCAATATTTGACGTCAAATACACTCATCTTCCTGAAGATATGAAAATCATATTTCAAAAACGTATATCACAACTCATTATTAGGTTTGAAAAATACTATAGAAATGAAAATTTCGATAGATTTTCAGGGACTAAACACTAGTGCTCCATCGGAATTTAATTCTGCTGGAGAAGAGAAAAGTTTGAAAGCCAAAATTGATTGCACGGGATTGACAGAATTTTGATTTCAGTGGAAGATGAATACCCCCGTTGAAGTGATAAAACCCAATGGACTTTTATTAAATTTTCGAAGACGTAACTGTAAAAAACTGAATTTTCGGCGGTCTCTGTAACGAAGAGACTACTTAAGAAGGCAAATGGGGGTGGCATGTCCATCAGTATAATTTCACGTTCAGAGAATATATGCAACGGGTTTAAGGCTCATCCATCACATTTATTGTTAATTAGTTTCTTATTACTGAAGTAAAAATAAAAATATTAAATAATGAAAATATGTATGAAGTTTTAGTTTCTTCAATATCTCTCACGACGATCAGTCATACTTCTACCTATTTATATCTGGATAGGGTGCAGTGGAATGATTTCAATTAGAGAAGGACGTCGCAACTAGAAAATGTTTGGAAACCCCTAGTTCATAAGATACTTAACAAGTTTTCACGTAATGAAAATGATGAGGATCGTAATTTTCTGTACAGTTGAATATTTGAGTTCAATTGAAGGCGCATATTACAGCTCTCATTTAGATTCTTGAAAATGAAAGGTATTTTGAACTTTTCCGATAATTGCTATAAATGAGCAATGAAAACATTGTGATTTTGTAATAATTACCACGTTGTGGAATAGATCGAATGAAGGTATGTCTCTGACGTGGGACAATTAACTCCAAAAGATTTCAGTATTAGTGAATTGGCATTATACTAAAGGTTTACCTCGCCACCTGACGTTATATTTATATTCATCCGACTCATTAAGGTAGCGGAAAACTCTTTAGCTAAAAATATTTTTTTTCCAGGAAATATAATTGAATATAATAGAGTCGAGTGTATTACTCTCGATTTATTGGCAAGCTTAATATCGTGACAACTTGGCAAACACACTTGTATTTCCTCTTATTCCAAAATTAATAAATTGAATCATGTTCGAAATCCTCTAAAAATACGATTATAGTGTATTGCTGGAAAATCAGATTCCTTATTAACCTAGTTTCATAGGCTTCGAATATTATCCTTTTCGGCTTCGGCACACGTAAGAGGATTATATCGAATACTAACGATTAACCTCGACTTCGTATATGTGTTATATTTATAATACGAACATGAGTTTTTTTGAATTACGTCATACATTACTACCTCTTGGATTCTGGGAAAAGAAAAAATAACGCATACCGAGTTAACCATAAATAATTGGATAAGGGTAAAACAGATAATGAGAAAATGTGTGTTTGAGATATTAATGAAAGTTGCAATCTTGCCCCAAGTTAACACTATCTCAATTTTCCATCTCATCCTAAATACATCTCTTATAATTTGAGATCACAACCATCATTTTTGGAGTATCCATCTTATAAATACGAAAATTAAAAATTAATGGCTTTGACCACCATTGTACTCAAGTGAGGGGCAATGGTAGTCATGATGTTGAAAATGATGGTCAAATACTTCCAACATATGTTGCATACGTATCCTGTAGCGTAATCCTAACCAGTGCAATTAGAGTGAGCCCAAAGCCCACAAAAAGTGCACCGATACAATACCTCGTTGTTTCTTTCAAATTCTGTGCATATGAGACAATAATTTTGTGGGTCCTCATCATAATCTACGCAATATCTACGTCAGTCAATGAAGAGTCAGAGGTCAGAATGGAAGGATGTTGCTTCTTTTGACCTTGTCCTGTACCTACTGAAAAATAGTAATTTGGTAGGAAAATTGATGAAAACTTTGAATCCGTGGTCGATTTTTGGCTTTTCTCATAGACGTTCCATCAGCCATAAGCACTGGAGCTTTGTCCAACAATGTCTTCGAAGACCATGGAGCCTTTTGCGTTTTTCTATGTCGAGTTTTTGGTATCTGAAAACAAATCAATTGGATTTAGTTACAATAGGACACTCACAAAGAGATTTCGGGCAATGTCGGTCTATTGACCACGATTACCCGCGATGGACTTCATATAGAAAAAAAAATTATAACACAAACAAATTCATATTTTGATTCGAAATTACTTCATACTAATGATAAATTGTCTAATGCACTTCACACACGTAGAGGACTGTTCATGCTTTAGTTATGTGCCTGACCACCATTGCCCGCTGACCACCATTGCCCCATCTTCCTTTACCCCTAGAGCTATATTATCAGAATTGAAGGGTAGCAACATAAAATCAATGTCAATCTTTACTTAGAACTTACTATATTAATTCGAAGCTATCAGATTGACAAAGTTCACGTTTACAACGGGCATTACTACAGCGGCTACAAGCAGAGGAGTTCGATCACATAATTTAATCTTTTGCATGAAACCCAAAATATTATTTCGAATATACAGACTTAACGGTTAAATTTAGGGCATCAGGACTCCGAAGCCAGAATTAAGATTTTAATGAAAATGTAGGTATTTACTTAGAATACAGAATATGATTTATATTCATCAGAGTTATAAATCGCATAGTTTAGGCGGGCAGTACCACTCAAGTATCACAACTGAGGAATTGGAACTCAAAATTTAATATCAAAGTCTCCACGTAGAAGCAACAATATCAATTCAAAGCCGTTAGATCAACAAACTTCACGATTTAGGCGGTAGTACCACTACAGCGTAAGGAAATAGGAGTTTCTACCTAGAACTCACAATATTGATTCGAAGCTGCCAGTGCCACATATCTTGTATTTCTTCTGTTTTTTTATTTTATTGTTTGTTTTTTATTTTATTCTGTTTTTTTTTCATTATTTATCCTGTTTTTTTTTTCATTATTATTCTGTTTTTTTTTTCATTATTTATCCTGTAAATTAGTGTATATAAATTAAATTAATAAATCCAAGTTCATCAGGGCAGGACTAATGTATCATAACTGTGAAATTGGAACCCACAGTTTAATAACAAAGTATTGCGGTAGAACCTACACATACACCAAGGTTTAGGAGGGCAGTACCACTCAACTATCATAACTGAGAAATTGGAACTCAAAATTTTATAACTAAGTCTTTCGGTAGAACCTACAATATTTATTCAAAGCTCTCCGAACAATAGACCTCACGAATTAGGTGCCTGTGTCACTGCAACGTGAGGATATAGGAGTTGAACCCTATAATTTAATGACGTTTTTACCTAGAACTGACAATATTGATTCAAAACTGCCAGAGTCACATACCTTAAGGTTGAATCGGGCAGTACCAATCAAGCATCATAACTGAGGAATGGGACCTTAATATTTAATAACAAAGTCTACACGTAGAAGCTACAATATCATTTCAAAGCCACCACAGTAACAGACCTCACGATTGAGGCGACAGTACTATTTTAGCGTTAGGATAAAGGAGTTGGATCCCATAATTTAAGACTCATAATATTAATTCAAAACCGCCAGAGTCACATACCTCAACGATTAGGCGGGACGTACCACTGAAGGTTCATAATTGAGGAACTGAAACTCACAATTTGATAAAAAAAAAAGTCTTCTGGTAGAACCTATAATATTTATTCAAGTTCGCAAGAGCAACATAGCTTAAAATTACGGCAGTACAATTGCAGTGTTAGGGTACGTACACAAAATCCACTTGCTTAAACCACGCTTAATTATTGACGCTTTTAGATGTAGACTACCATCACGCAGGCAACCAGCTTTCTTTACGTACGTACCCTAAGGACATAGGAGTTGCACATCATAATTAAATGATCTTTTTACCTCGAACTCACAATATTAATTCGAATCAGCCACAGTCACGTACCTCACGGTTTAGAAGGGCCGTATTACTGCAGCGTCAGGAATGAGTAGTTGGAACTCAACATTTAATAATAATGTCTTTACTAAGAAACCATAATATTAATTTAAGGTTTAATTTTCATTATTATCGCATTAAGTGGTCAATACCCCTGCAACAGCAGGGCAGAAACCTACACTTCATAAAGCTACAGTTCCGCCGGAGGAACATTAAGGAACATTGTGAAACATTTTTGTTGCTATTGCGTGTTTCCGAAAATGTTCCAAAATGTTCCCAAATGTTCCTTGAAATGTCTTCATGTTTCGGCAACAGACGTTGACTGTTTCTATTTGTCACCCTTCAAGCTACGATTCCACCGGAGAATCATTTTTGCTGGTGTTGCGTGTTTCCGTAAAAGTTTCAAAATGCTCCTGAATATTCCTCAAAATTTTTTTGGCAGCGACTATTGACTGCTCCTACTTGTAGCCGGTTTCCATTTTGAGCGGTGAACTTCGAAAGAAAATAGGAAACGTGTGTAAAAAAATCCGTGTTGCTAACTCAGTGGAAATGTATCGAGAACGTATTCTACTAAATAATATTGACAATTTCAGTTGCTTCAGTTGAAACAAGAAATTTACGTATGTTGACATAAGTTTGTACTTTTAGCAACAAGGAGAAACATTCAGCAACAAAATGTTCCTCCGGTAGAACTGTAGCTTTAAATGATGTTCTTTAATAGAAACGATATACATGTACATAGTATCGTTGGATTATAAATAGGTATTTGCCTTATAACTTCAATTTTCACGCAGTAATCCTGAGTATTTTCGAAATAAAAAGTCGCTTAGATTACTTTCTGAATCTCATCAAAATGGGTTTAGCAGTTTTGGAAATTAGCACTCATGAACAAACAGACAATTATACAAACTGTTCGGGTTTTGATAATGAACAAATAAATGAATGAGATTAAAAAAAAAAGTCTTTATTTTGATCTCATAATATTTATTTGTATAGATGTACAGATTGAGTTTCATTGATAAGAGGTGCAAAAACTACTGATATTTTTATAGTTGACAGAGGAAATATAATATAAATAATAATATTTCAAATGAAGCTCCACTGTCTTGAATTAAGTCCTCTAGTTTCATGTAATATATATTTATAATTTTAAATAATAATACGCATATATGTTCAGACATTGTTACATCTCGTGTGAATTTCAAAATCGAAAGAACGAACCTAGACATTTTGATCAATCAATAAGTTATAAATGAAACCATTATGAACCAAATGCAATTATGAAAATTTTATTTTCATAAAATATGAATAAGAAGAAGTTCACCTTGTCATAGACTAAAATGGAATTAAATTGATAGATTATGTTCATCAAATTTGAAATTATTTATTAATTCAATAAAGAAAATAACAATAATATATGCTATAGCATCGTGATAATAATTCGAAGTTTCATTTCTCCATCTGTAAACGTATAACTGAGTTCACGTTGGCAGAATAAAAATCATTACCCTATATTAAGAGTTATAATAATCTAGGTTTCTCGTGTAACTGACTTATATATTATTTTTAGTTTACCTACTACCGCTGGTTATTTACTTTCAGATAAAGGTGACTCGAAACAAATCTGTTTATATATTATCACAAACCGGTAGCACCTTTATAATCACCTTGTTCTCATTGAATTATAGTATTTGAGTTTGATAAGAAATATGCAAGATAAGTTACTACAATGAAAACACTTACCTGGGACACATGTTTTTATGTTACTCAAGAGCTACAAGTTGAAGATAAATATTCTATAGAATATTGCATTCCATATTTTTTTGTTGTGGGATTTTCCTAAAGAAAATATCAAATTTTCACTATATCGAATATATATATATATATATATATATATATATATATATATATATATATATATATATATATATATATAATATTAGACTGAATAGCACGTAATAAATAACAAAAAATAGCCACATCCGAAAGAATTTTTAACAAGACAGATCAATCTTATCTATTCAATTTTTTCAAGTCAATAAATGTCAAAGAATTTTCAATTTTTTTCAAAAGTTTTGAATAACTATGAATGTCATAGTGAAACGTCAACTTATTAATTAAATCGAGTTTTTTAAGATTCAACCAGCCTGTTATTGCTAATAATTATCAAGAGATTATATGTATATATATATATATATATATATATATATATATATATATATATATATATATATACTGCACAGTTTCAGATTTTTACTATGTTTTGTTGATATGACAATTGTTTCGCCGAAGACAGTTGCTTCTTCAGATGTATATTATATAATGAGTATGTAATATACACTGTGTTTGGCGAAACAATTGCCATGTTAACAAAATACAGTGAAAATCGAAAACTGAAGTTTTATTTACAATACTATAATGGATATTCATCAAGTATCGGCCCAATCAAATCGTGTTATATATATATATATATATATATATATATATATATATATATATATATATATATATATATATATATATATATATATATATTATATATATATATATATATATATATATATATATATATATATATATATATATATATATATATATATATATATATATATATATATATATATATATATATATATATATATATATATATATATATATATATATATATATATATATATATATATATATTTTTATATATATATATATATATATATATATATATATATATATATATATATACACACGGTTTTTCTTAAGTACGTGTAGAAAATGAAGGAGCATGTTATTGACGTCAAAAACATATGTCCGCAAGTTATTCGTTTCGGAGATACAGAGTGTCAAAGTTGAATTCTTATATTTGTTTTTTCCTGAATAAATTTCAAGGCCATTATGATATTCGACTAAAATTCGGTATCCGGGTGTATTTTTCAATGACAGTATCAAATTTGATGTTAGTTTGTCTCTTTCGTGGTGGTGGCGTCACCTACATGTCTCTTCAGTTATTTTCAATGTCATAACTTTTTGGACGTTCCTATATCACGATTTCTTGTGGAAAAATCGATTTTTCGAACATTTTTGTGTAAAAAAGATATTCTTCGAAGAGATCGCTGCGAGCAGCCGTTTCCGAGATATTTGGATTTGAAGTAATCGATGCAAGCTATTTTAATGTTGATATTTGAATTCAAAATTAGTTTAATAAGTTATTTTTCTTCAATTTCATATAAAAATAGGATTGGGTGTTCTAACAATTCAACACCAATAATAATAACAGTAATTGAGACTAAATAAGTTACTAATTGAATAATACTGAACTAACTAACTAAAATACTGCTAATAGGTACTAATTACTACTAACAGGTACTAATTAAAGTAATTGTTCAGAATGGCCACCTTGTACCATTATGCATGATTCGGAAAAGCTTGGTCGCAGCGACCTCTACCAAGAATATCTTTTATCCGCAAACGTCAAAAAATGACGACTTTTTCAACCTTAGTTCTCAATGTTTGATTTCACAGACCTACTTTTGTTTTATTTTTTCGTCCGGCCGTGAGCGTACAAAAAAGTACACTTTTTTGTACTCTGACGTCGATATCAAGAACGTCGGGCGGCGTACAGTTGGGTTCCGAATCCGACATAATGTAATCTGTTAGAAAAAATTTATATATTTTAATACAACAAGTTATTTCTTAATACTCGGGTACTTACAAAAAACGCACAATCCTATAATGAGTAGATAAGTGACTTAAAATGTTTCTGAAAATAATTTTGTTGCCTTGACATCTACAAAACCAGTAAGCAAAACAATCTAGTTTTACGTTTCTTCACATTTAATCCTTTTTAAAAATATTCTCTTAACTCTATCGTTTGAACACCGTTTGCGGAAAAAATCGCATGTTTTATTCGGAGAAGAGCACTTTTTTTGGCTAGACAAAAATTGTCAAACTTTTTAGTCTCGCCACAAAAAATACCACTTTTACTCCTAATAATAGTTATTTTCTTAACAAGTGCGGAAAGACTCTTTCCGCACGAGTTAGGAACAATATTTTTTCTACAAGCGCTTATTTTAACGGAGATTTTAACACGCCGATGAAATTCGATTTGATATATTCAAATAATTTCATACTAATGACATATTATGTTAATTCACATGTCGTTTCCATAGTAACGTCGTCGGTGGCGTTCGGTGCATAGAGACATATCATTATTCAGTTTATTCTCTAATAAAAGCGTGCGGGAAAAATCCCCGCTATTCCATTACCGCACGCAAACGTGTGCGGAAATGGAATAGCAGGGGTTTTTCCCGCACTGTTTGGCAATGTGACTCTTTACGAATTGAAATGCGTGCGGGAAAAGGGTTGAAAGCGCACGCTTGTAGAAAAATACTATTTTACACAAAAATGTTCGAAAAATAAATTTTTTCACTAGAAAATGTAATACAGGTACGACCAAAAGAGTTATGACATTGAAAATGAATGAAAAGACATGTAGGTGGCGCCACCCCATGAAAGAGACAAACTAACATCAAATTTGATACTGTCATTGAAAAATACTCCCGGATACCAAATTTCACTCGAATATCACAATGACTTTGAAACTTATTCACAAAAAACAAAAATAAGAATTCAACTTGGACACTATGTATCTCAGAAACGAATAACTTGCGGACATATGTTTATAGGAACTTTTCTTCTCATTTTGACGTCAACAATATGCTCCTCACTTTTTTACACGTACTTAATAAACATTCTCTGCATATATATATATATATATATATATATATATATATATATATATATATATATATATATATATATATATATATATATATATATATATATATATATATATATATATATATATATATATATTAATATATAATTCTTGGGGGTAGGTCATTTATAATGTTGAAGAGAGTTTTTCTCTAGGTTTCAATAATGAGCAACATTTTTACGCGTTTCGGCGATCAGCCATTTTCAAATCAAAATTTATTATCTAAAACACAAACAAATGGTTTCACAAATACATCAAACATTAAGAACAATTGTTACTTACGTATAAATTTAAGTGAAAATTCATATATGGATTGACTACAGTACGAAGCATTCAACGTTAGTACAATTCACTGGTTTAACTGTGAGTGGCAGAGTATGCACGACGATCGCATATGGATAGACAGTTTTTATACAATATTTTTGTTTACATGATAAAGGGCATGAAGCATCTGACTTTTCAGTCAAAGTCCTCTAACAAAAATAATAAAACAATCCAACAATCTCCGCAGCATTATCTATTATATTACTAATATGAAAATTAATTTCCGAAACAAGGGTTGAGAAAAAAAAAAAAAAAAAAAAAAAATTTTTAAAACAAGATAAACAAAAATTAATGAACGTGGAAGTAAAATTGCAATTTTATCATTGAAAAAGATTTTGATAAGTGTGAATAAAGCCATCTAATTGTGTTCTCGAGTTAATTGAATTTTTGTCTAAATTTATTTCCAGCATTTCTAAGAAGGTTCTTTGTGTGTTATTTTCCTCAACAGCAAGGATTTTAGTGTTGTCGAAATCGAACGAGTGTAACTCATCTAATGCGTGCTTTGATAGAGCAGTGCATTTTTTATTGTTGATTACCGAATATCGATGTTCATATAATCTTTTGTGTAAGTATTGTTTTGAGTTACCAATATAAGTTCCATTGCAATCTTTGCAATCAATTTTGTAAATTGTATGTGTTTTGTTTCTAAATTCGGTGTTAGGTTTGAGTTTGGTGAAAAAATTTTTTGTAAAATTATTAGGTTTGTGTCCTACTTTGATATCATAGTTTCTTAGGCAATTATCGATTTTTTGTGAAAGAATTGGAATGTATTCAAGTCCAATATAGTTTGTGTTATTTGAATCCCTGTTATTATTAATACTTGTGTTATTGTAAATTTGATGAATGCGTTTTTTTTAAAATAGGTTCGAAATAGTATTTTGGATAGTTATTTTTTATTAACACTTTTTTAATTTTTTCTAAATTATTTTTTCGGAATTCTGGGTGGGAAAGTTTGATGGCTCTGTCAACAAGGCAATTGATTACACTCTTCTTGTATTTTTCTGGTACACATGATTCGAAATTTAGGTATTTTTCTGACCAAACATTTTTATTATACCAGTTGGTTTTAATTTTACCGTTTTTATCATGTAGAATTGTTAGGTCGAGAAAATTAATTGATTTTTTATCTTCAATTTCTACAGTGAATTGCAATCTGTCACTAAATGAGTTAAACATTGTCAAAATTTCATCCACTTTATTTTTGGGGATTGCGGTTAAACAATCGTCAATATATCATTTGAAAAATGTTAGTTTTAAATGTAATTTGTTTAATATGTTTTGTTCAAGTTCTTCCATGACAAGATTTGCAATCGTAGTAGAAATTGGGGAGCCCATTGGAGTTCCGAAAATTTGAGAATAAAATTGTTGATTATAACAGAAATATGCTGATTTTAGACAAAACTTTGTGGCCTTTATAAATTCTGATTTTGGTAAAGTTGTAAATGGTTTCAATTCTTCCCATCTTTTTTCCAAAATTTCTAGAGCAAGATTTATCGGTACGTTTGTAAACAAAGAGATGACGTCGAGTGAAATGAGGACGAAGTTTTTAGGAATGGTTTGTTTAGTAATAAATTCATGAAAATCCCATGAGTCTTTTATAAAATGTTGTGATTTATTGATAATATTTGAAATGGGATGCGAAAGGTATTTAGATAAATTGTATGTTGGGGATTGAGTGGTGTTAACTATTGGTCTGAGAGGAATATTTTGTTTGTGAAGTTTTGGTAGACCATAT
>JARQZK010000780.1:150000-227500 GCA_030704885.1 Cynegetis impunctata | reverse complement strand
TAGAAACAGTCAACATTTGTTGCAGAAACAAAGAAATTTGAAGGAATATTTAGGAAAATTTGGGAAACACGCAACAGCAACAAAAATGTTTCACAATTTTCCTCATTGTTCCTCCGATGGAATTGTAGCTTTAGGTAGACGGTGCTAAGGAAAATTTCAGTTTGCGTGAGAAATCAGTAATTTTTCATGAAAGGAATATTACCTGAAAGTTCGAAATAAATATTTCTTTGTCAAAATCTATATGCTTTTCTTAGCTGTTTTTTCTACAGCTTAAAGTTGTAAGTAATAAAGAATAATGGATTGTGAGCTGTGCTTCGAGTTTGATTGGTGGGAAATTCTGACTTTTTTTATTTTCTGCATGTTTCATAGAAAAGCTCCTAAAAAACTCGAAAAATGCCAATATGTAGTGAGTTTCAATATTCTTATGAAATAACTTGGACGAATTCTTTATAACGGTGAGTCATAATTTCCTCTGGGTTATACATGATTAATTGAAAATATTGTAGGCTGGGAAGCCCGTGATGAATTCATAGAAAAATAGCTCTCAATTCCTTATAAATAAATTAGCATCAGCATATTTTTGAGGATTCTCAGATTCTCTAGATTCATCAAGACTTTATTCACACCTTTGGCTATGGTTTAATACCACTTTTGACATATTGCACACCTCTTGGTGTAGTTGCATTGCTAGATATTCCTGACGCAGTGATTCATTTAAATCACCAATATTTCTTACAATGATGGAAACAATTTTATATATGAGGGTGATAGACTAAAATTATCAATTTTTAACTGTCCGTTTGACCAATATTGTTCCACATTAGGTTGGTTTAACTGTAGAGATTTGAGATTTGTAAAGTACTTTGGGTTGTGGACACTTAGATTGACCCTAGTGAACACCTGGCTGAACTCACCAGTTTTCGACGTTTTAGAGGCCTTATCTGATTTAAATATACTAAAAACCACATGATATGATATCACTCTCGTAGTGAATTTTCTCCAAGAAATAATGAGCACTGAAAAATTCACCCTTTGAAGGGCTTCCTGCCCCAGTGGAAGATTGGAGTGCCAAGTGTGGCACAAATAACGGCTCCTAGGAGCTACACGGAGCAGATTCGTGACTTTTTTGTAGATTTTTGCAAAGCTGGAAGATTAAGTTATTTGTTACAATTTTAATGTTATTATATTTAGTATATAAGTATATAACAAATAAAACAGATGATTTACATACCTTTCCAATCAAAAATCATATATTTGCCAAAAATCAAGATTGTCTTAATAACATTTTAGAATGTTATCCATGTGTGGGAACATGCCAAATATCACCCATAGAACACATGTCAGCTTCAGCTAAAAATAATTAATTCATAAATAGCAAACATGTGCTTTAGTACTTCCTGATAAAAAATTATGTTATTCAAACCAAAACTTATGATTTCCTGTGGAAGATTATAAAATGTTTCGAGAGATACCCAATGAACCAGTATTACAAAATTCCTCTTTAACAAATAACGATTTTCTAATGAATGGCAAAAATGTTTTTTATATTTTCCTGATCGAAACTGATATTTTGATTACATTTCAGAATGCCACCCACGTATCGAAAGGAACTAAATAGCATACGTTAAGAAATAATTTCACAAGTTAGCAATGATTTTCTGATACATAAAATATCTTAAGACTACTTGATCAGAACCGATATAATTCATACCAAAAATTATGGTTTTCTGTTGAATATTCTAGAATGACCTTGTATCGCCTAATTTCAAATATAATAGTATAATATACTTCATTTCCTGAATTTGATGAATAACAAACATGTTCCTCAATTTTGTTCAATCATATCATTCGTGTACAAATATTAAAGTTTTAAGTTAAATGTTTCCAGTTAAACGTTCCGAATGACATCTGCATATCAGGAAATCCAAAGTCAGTGAACCACTACTTCATTTCAATAGATACGTCAAAAAGTGTCAAATAAAAATAGCTCGAATAAAGCTCAGCTTGAAATAAAAAATATTTTTTTGGTATATTTACTAGGTGTATCTCAAAAAAGAAAACACTTTAAAAGTTTTGGATCCAAAACCTTTAAAAACCTATTAGAAACCTGAAAATAATTTTCAGGATTTTCTGTTGGCCACTTTAATAATAACATTTTTTACCGTAAGTCTCTACGACGAATAGTTTCCGAGATACAGAGGTGTAACTCTCTTCAGACACCCGGTACAGGAGACAGTTGCTCCTTCTTATATTAAAAAAAAACACATCTCATTATGCACATCTTGACGGTACTTCCAACGAGTAGAGTGGGAGGGGTAGAAAAGAAAGGTATTGAGGAGAGAGGTATGCATAAAATGTGTAAAAATACATAGATATATGTGAAAATATAACTTTACTATCCTAAAACCTGTATTTTTTTATATTTCGAAAAATTTTACTTTTTTTGGACTTCATTTATTTTGGGTCAAAAATACCGTTGACCAATGACATTCGAAGGAAATCTACTGTTCTTTCAAGTAGTCATAAACCAAATGATTTAAGAGATATGGGAAGAACGGCTTGAAAAAAATCGCGTTTTTTTCGCACTACCGTCAAAAGCTGCAGGTCCTCGTGTTCGAAAGCTCAGCAAAGACACCCACTATCATCCCCAAATAATTTCTCAAAATTTCGTCAACTTCGGAATTGAGTCCAGCTCAACCCGATTATTTTTATTTGAATCTAGTTAATTTTTTTAATTTAGAAGCCTGCCAACCCATATTCTGGACCGGATTTTTGCAGGCAACTCTATACTACTGCATTCGCAATAAAATTACCTTAATTTTGATGTATATTTCGTTTAGCAAGCAGATGAGTGAAGGTCGACCTTACTTGGGATCTTAGACTAATAGAGCATGAAAATTTTTTAAACGGATATAATGAAGAGCTCCTCTTTGATATTTGCCTAATAGAATAATCGACAGAACAATATCTTGTTTTTCAAGAATATGGATTTCCATATAATGAGCATAAATAAAAGTTAATTGAAAATTTCAATAGTTTTTCATTATTTGAAAAAAATATAATATACTGAAAATATTCGATTTGAAAAGGTTCATAACGGTTGTATGACTTTTCTAGATTGTAAAGTTGAACAAAGTTTCAAGAATTAAGCATAAATACAAGTTTAATAAATTTTTATTATTTGAAAAAATTTGGAGATACTAAACAAATATTTGATTTAAAGATTAAATCTTATAGATTCATATCGCTTGTATGACTTTTTCTATAAGTGATTCAAATAGTTAGTTCTGTTATAGAAATACGTCCATAATGAAAAAAATTTGTCATTATTATACCTTATGAATTTTTCAAAATTTCCAATTCCATGTACTAAACCAACATTAAGTGCCTGCTTTATATTTCATCTAGGACTTTCAAAAATCTCTGAGAGAAAACTGAAAGGTTTTCTATGTCAAATAGTTTTACATGATCTGTTATAATTGTAGCAAGTGATTTAAGTTATTTTAAATTATTTCAGCTTAGAGTAAAAGACATGTCACGTGACTGCCTCTACTCATTGACATTTTTCTAGTGCAGTGAATACTCTTTTCATTACAATTATTTGATATTCAATATTTCTCGCTGTTGAGCACTTTATCAAGTGGACAGTAAAATTCAGCTTCTGAAAATACCGTTGTTTTATATTGAATTTCATTCTTTTCGTTCCAATTGACATTTATCAATGAGTTATGTTCTTCATAAATATTAACAGAGCTTATATTCATTATTCATTATGCGATTTGGATATCCTACATCTGTATTAAAGAAGATTTTTCAGTTTTTGTAACACATTGAACCAAAAAAGTCTATATTTTATAGTCTAAATATAAAACCATAACTGCAAATGACATATTGTAAAGTATCGAATTCGATTTCTGAAATGTTTTAAAGCAATTTTATATACGAGAAAAATGATCATTTCCTATTACTTAATTAACTTTGTCTGTTTTTTTTCAGCTGACAGTGAAGGTATACTTGGATTCTCAGAGATCACAGAAAACAAACTTATATGGCGGATGCTAGTCGCAGAATTCATAGGAACGCTGTTACTAGTCTTCATTGGTTGTGGATCTATAATCAGTTTGAGCGGATCTGACATCAACATCGTACAAATTGCCCTCACGTTCGGTTTGACGATAGCAACAATTGTACAGGTGAGTGAAATTTTGTTCCAATTCATGTCATCATAATAAGAAATCATCAATCAATGTTTACAGGTTCTGTTAGCTTTATATTTGATTGAAATGAAGACATTTCAAATAAAAACAAGAATTTCTTTTCGAAACATGATTTTATTTCTAAAATATATTATTCAGTCGTATTTTTCATGAAAATAATTGACCATTGTCACACTGTGTCGAAAGTCAATCGAGAGAAGCCGAAGAAGTTTAGACATACGTATCATATATCCTAAAACACGATTTTTGAGATACAGGAGATGTCTGATATTTATGTATATAGTTTATGTAACTCGTCGTGATAATTTAACATGAACAAAGACAAAACTTGAATTTACTACGTTTATTATCACAAAAATAATTTGAAAAATATAAAACTGCAATTGCAATTTTTGTCACTAGACCATCATAGGGCAGATTGAGTTAAGAACTCAATACATAATAATTATGCTTTCAGTTCTTAACTCAATCTGCCCGATGATGGTCTAGTGACAAAAATTGCAATTGCAGTTTTATATTATATCTATAATTATTATAGATTTGCGCTTACGGATGGGAAAGAATTATTGCAGGTACCTAAATAGACGAGAGGAACATATTTCAAGAAGGGCTAATCGAGTGAATTTCCAAAATTGGTACTATAAAATGTTCTTAGAAAAACCAATATTGTTTGAATACACTAAATATAGGAGTCTAAATATATCAAGTCAATCAGGTCGTTCAGCAAAAATATCATTTGCATTATGAATGAGTTTAAAAATTTCCAATGATTCTCAGAGAGTTAGCTTGATTCCTTTCGGTAATTTGTGCATAATTTGGAAGTTATCTATTTGTAGAAACGGGTAGTGGTTTTCACGGCAATGATTTGAAAACGTTGAATCCGTTTTATATTTCAAAAAAGATGTTGGTCTTGAACGATCGACCAGTCTGACCTACATACACTCCTTTACATACAGGACAAATTAAATTGTAAACTCCTGAACTTTAAAATTTTGAAGTGATATCTTTGGATATCTGTTAGAGGACCTAAATGTTAATGATGTGAATTTTTCGGGTTTTTCTAATTTCGATTCACATCTTTAACATATGTTGGTCCTCTAACAGAAGAAGTTGCTAATGTCATATCTAAATGAAATATTAAAATTGCTTTCAAACCTAAGACAAAAATTTCAGGATTTTTATGTAATGCCAAAGATATCACTCCAAAATTTGAAAGTTCAGGAGTTTATAAGTTGATCTATCCTGTATGTAAAGAAGTGTATATAGGTCAGACTGGTCGATCGTTCAAGACAAGATTTAAAGAACACAAATAATCTTTTTTGAAAAATGAAACGGATTCAACGTTTTCAATTCATTGCCGTGAAAACCAACACCCTTTCCACAAATAGATAATTTCAAAATTATGCACAAATTACTGAAAGGAACCGACCTTGACTTGATATATTCTCCTATATTTAGTATATTCAAACAATAGTGATTTTTCTAATAACATTTTATTGTACCAATTTGGGAAATGCACTCGATTAGCCCTTCTTGAAATATATTGCACTTGTCTATTTAGGTACCTGTAATAATTTTTTTCTACGAATGTCAATAAAAACCATCATTCTATGTTCAAAATAAATTGCGGAACATAGTACATTATTTTATACCCATTTTAATTGTGCTTCTATCACCATGGTGAGTGAACTACAAAGTTCACATTGTGCACGGGTATTTTTACAAAGGTGGCGTTAACCGGCGCCGCGTGTTTTTTTGTGTAACGTCAGATTGACATTTTTGAAATCTCAAAAGCAAAAATATTACTTATCCCATTTTATGTAACAGTAACATTTGTAGAAAAAGAATAGTGTAAAACTCGCATGGAATGACCATTTCCTACTGATTTGCAGCACTCACCTGCGGCTCGTGCTGCAAACGTCATACTCGTAGGAAATGCATGTCATTCCATGCTCGTTGTACAATATACTATTTCCCAACCGTAAGCGTCAAATCTATAATATATATATATATATATATATATATATATATATATATATATATATATATATATATATATATATATATATATATATATATATATATATATATATATATATATATATATTATATATATATATATATATATATATATATATATATTTCTAGATATCATATATATATATATATATATATATATATATATATATATATATATATATATATATATATATATGAAACATATCTAGAACAATCATCTGAAAAAGAGAAATCTATCATATATTTCCCATAGTAGTGAAGTGAAGATCGACTTCTCTATAAGCATCCATTCAATCATAGGTAGTGAATATTAAAGATACATCGAGATGGCCACTGCAGAACATTCTACCGGTAAAAAGGCTGTTTCAGTCTTAAAAGACACACGTTAGTATCACATATCAATCAATTGTAATGACTAAATTAATATCTCAACAATCTAAACGGTCAAATTATTCAAAGCACGTTGAAGAACACAAAACGACGTTTCTCTACCTCCAGTCAAAAACGAAACAATACAAATGTCGATCAACTTCATCTTCCGAAATACTCAATTTGCTAGCTTGAGCTAATATAAGATGATATTATTCAATATCTGTATTCTTGTTAACATTGGAGAGTTGAACCACTCTGTTGATTTTATTGATAAGTATGAATATAGGCACTTCTTCCGGTGCCGTACCCGGTTTTGGGCGTAGGCGACCTCTCTACAACTATTCGTGTTGTGCGTGGTACAGTGATACACGAAAAGAAGGGGCCTAGAGTTTTACGGCGGTTCCGAACGTCTTCAATATAGGTACTAGACTACTACTTTTTTTTTAATACATGTAGGTACTATAAAAATTTAATTATCGTAATGAAAACATAACAAACTATAATTTAAAATATATCTTGTATGTAGTATATATACTAGAAATATTTTAAATTATATTTTCTCACTACATTTCGGCACTTCCAGCGACGCCTTTCGGACTGAATGAGCTGAAAAATTTTCTGGGGTAGTTTCTGGGCCAGAAAAGAACCATCAGAAGTTAGGTGAACTCTTCCAAAATTTTGGCATGCCTAAAGTTGCAAAATGGAGTAGTAAAAAAGTGCGATAGTAGAAAAATTTCAAACTGAAGACCAAGAGGTTTAATTATGAACTAGCATTAGTCATTCAGCCCCTCCCAATTAGAGAATTGAAAATTTGAACGTAAAGGCAGTGACAATCAAACAAGTGTCTCTCAGTGGTATCATTTCAATGCTAGCCGTTGCCATGTTTATATGGAAATTTAATGCATTTTTGCTGGTTCTTGAGCATCGAGCATCACTGCATTCTCTCCAAATTGGGGTGAAAAATTAAAAATTTGTACGTGAATGGAGTTGATAGTAGGAATGTGCCTTTTTGGATTTTTTCATCTTTTCTTGAATAGCCACTAGTTTAATTTAAAAATTTATTGATAGTGAAAAATACGAACTGTCGGATTATCGCAGCCCAAGTTTTGTCTATTACATAAAAGATATTCTTCTTATCAGAATTATACAGGGACGACTATATTTATCGAAGTAAGAGAGCCACAACATTGTCGTTTAGTAGGTTGAATTCTATCACTCTTTACTATTTAGTCGTTAAATATTTTATTCCTTCATACTAAAAAAATTTTTTTTTATATCTTGGCAGATTAATTTTATTTTTCGATATGTTTCAAAACATCTGATATCTTTAATCTTTTTCTCTCATATGAATTTATATAATTATATGAACCAAGATCTCGGTTATTTAGAAATGGTGAAACTATTCAATTAATACTTTACAAGTTTCATCTTATAGATTTTATTGCAAAATAATTTTACACTTTCAAGCACGTCAATAATAATGATTTGTTTCACTTCAATTTACTGAACAGAAGTAACGATGATTGAAACGAATAAAAATATTTCTCTCTGTGTAATTAATGATAATTGTTAAATTAAATTAAAAAATTATGCAGATTTTGGTGTGACGATTGGTTAACCCATAGTGATGCTCTTATACATCCAATATTGATCCTAATTGAAATGTTTGTATCTGTAACAATATATAATTTTATTCAAATCAATTCAACTACTCAAAATCGTATCAGCTTGCGAAATTTCAATTTGAATCTTACAGCGTGTCATCCATTTTGAATACCTAACGAAAATACTTCTTTATCTATATAAATCTAAATATATTTGTACCCTCCAGCTAGACACAAAACATAATTGAATATCATATGTTGTTCATTGATCTTTTATAGAAGGTTATAATTAAGTTCAAGTCGAAATCGAATTGCAAAATAGGTATCTAGGAGGAAAAATTGCGTACTTGTGAATAGTTCTCATTTCTCGACCTCTCTTTCTCTCTCTCTCCCTCTCTCAAGAGTGCAAAACTAAAAAGTCGCAGACTGTGTAGTGCGAACTCTGTTAATTTCCACTGTTTCGAAAGATTTCCTTACATACATGAAAATTCGATGTCATTTATTGTAATGTTACTTTCCATGTTGATGAATGAAGGGTTACTGGTAAAAGTTTGCTTATTGCTGTACAAATTCATTTTATCGTTATTATGTTTCATGTCAACTTTTGAAAGTACGACAAATTATAATCTTCTCAAAACACAAATTATAATGTGGATATCGTTTTGTCATTATCTACTTTTTTTTAAATTGTATCAAAGAGTTTGTACTTGTACTTCGTCAATATATTATCTACGTGCTCTAGTCAGTATTTTCACAATAACACTCATTAATATTATACTGAATCGTTTTCTAAGTATTAAAATGATATAATATGAAGATAACTGACGTTTATTGGCACAGTTTGCTATTGTAAACTCACTGTAAACTGTAGCCATAGTATTTAAATGTATTTACATATTATGAAAAATACTTTATTGATTTCTAGGGTGAGACCTGAAAAAAATTCAACAATCATAATAATTAAAAAAAAATGTAATAAAATGAGATAATAATTAATGCAAACATGAAGAACGCCGTTTCGATAAGAACCTTATTATTTTCTTGGGGTAGTTCATTATTTCAGATTACTAAGCATACTTTTGAAAAAGATATCAATAAGGTTGGTATTGTAGCGTCCTGAAATGTGAGAAAGTATTTCATTTTATATTATATTGTTTGATTGATTAACCACTTTATCAGCAATGGCAATGATGAAGAAATATATGGCATATAATTTAGAGACAAATATTTGTAACAAATACGTCTTTTGAACTATGTTATAGTTATATATATATATATATATATATATATATATATATATATATATATATATATATATATATATATATATATAAATATATATATATATATATATATATATATATTATTTATTTGAATTGTTGTTGCCTGTGAACTATTTTCAACTTTTTGATAATTATTAGCAATAACAGGCTTGGTGAATCTCAAAAAACTCGATTTCAATTAAAAGTTAACGTTTCGCCACGACATTCGAGGCTTTTTCGAAACTTTTGAAATATTAAAATTTCTTTGACATTTATTGATTTGAAAAAATTTGAATAGTTAAAAAAGACTACCATGTTTCATCAAAAATTTTGTCGGCTGTGGCCGTTCTCTGTTATTTATTACAAGCTATTCAGTCCAATATTAACATTAAAATCTGTTATAATTTATTGTTTTATTTCGAACATTACAAGGGAAAAGGTTACTGTAGTTTCTTTTACCATCTAATAATAACAGATTAGAATGTTAATATTGGACTGAATAGCACGTAATAAATAACATAGAACGGCCACAGCCGACAAAATTTTTGATTAAATATAGTAGTCTTTATTAACTATTCGAATTTTTTCAAATCAATAAATGTCAAAGAAATTTCAATATTTCAAAAGTTTTGAAAAAGCCACGAATGTCGTGGCGAAACGTTTACTTTTTAATAAAATCGATTTTTTTAGATTCACCAAGCCTGTTATTGCTAATAATTATCAATAAGTTATATATATATATATATATATATATATATATATATATATATATATATATATATATATATATATATATATATATATATATATATATATATATATATGTACGAGTCTGAGTCAGAAACCCCCTGAAAGGCCTTCATATAAACACCTCAATCAAAAATAAAACCACTTCTGTCTCATAGCAGTATAATATAAATATTATGTACTTTAAAATTACTCAAGAAATTGTATAATAAATTTTTTTGATAATTGACGATTAGTTCTAATACGAATGTTTTAGGATACATGCATATATTGACATTCAAAAAAAACTTTGCTCATTAATTATTTATTATTTAAAAAGAGCTTGTTCGTATTCATTACCTATCAATTAATTATGCATTATTGCTTACGTCGTTCTTTTCATAATTGCTAGGTTATCAAACTTAATTACTCAAAGTTAAAAATCTTTCTCGTTCTATCACTTCTTTTATTCCATCTGATAATTTTAATTTTTAGCAGGTTTTCACCTTGAAAACCTGCTTATTAAAATTGGTGCGATTAGCAATGTTGGACCTAGGACCAAGATAGTTTTTCGTTTCCTGACTTTTTATGAAGCTTGGCACCAAAATTTCAATTTCATATATCTGTATATATATATATATATATATATATATATATATATATATATATATATATATATATATATATATATATATATATATATATATATATATAATATATATATATATATATATTTATATGTTCATATGTATGTATGTATAAGCTCATCAATTTAGCGTTGTTTACACGATAAAGGGAGCAATTATGAAGCAATAGAGTTTAAAGTTTGTAAAATAGGTACTTTCGTATGATATCTCGGGGAAAAAATAAATCATGTTTACATGATAAAGGGCGTAATTCTGGAACAATTAGGATTGAAAGTTTGTGAGCAAGTAGTTTAGTATGATATAATAATAATAATATTTATTTATCTCGAAAACTATTCACATTATATATATATATATATATATATATATATAACAATATATATTAATATTATATTTATTATTATTATATTTATATATATATATATATATATATATATATATATATATATATATATATATATATATATCTAAAAACTGAATAAAATATAGACAAGTCAAAATGAAAAGAACTCACTTTTTACAAAATGTAATAAATTCATTTATTGAATAAGGTTCGCCGTCCAAACTGAAACTATAATTGCGATTTCTGAATGACCTAAAATCTTCAATAACTTGTAAATGCTCAGGAAGCAAATTAGACAAACGCATGGCCATATACAGAGGTCATCTTTCAAAAGAAGTAGTACCATGGATTGGAAAGAGGAAGGGATGAACTTGCCTAGTATTATTTTCATTGATATATGGTAGAAAATAACTTTTCTGCAACTTGAGGAAGACACAAAGACGAAAAATGAATAGACCAAACACTGTTTTTATTCTGTTGGATCTAAAAACTCCGCGGCATGATTCTCGAAAACCCAGCCCGCACATTATCCTCAAGACCCTTTTTTGAATGAGAAAAATTTCGTCAGCACTAAACGAACTGCCCCAAAAGATAATTCCATACGCTTGTACAGATTGGAAACTGGCGAAGTAGAGAGTTCTCATGACTGCAGCCTCCACCTTGTTTCTGATCATGATAAACATATAAGCAGCAGAGTTCAGAGTCTTTGTCAACTTAGCCGCACGATGATTCCACCGTAGATGTTTGTCCAGAGCAACACCCAAGAAATTAACTGAGACCTCCAAGGTGACAGTACTGCTACCAAGGCACAGAGAGGTAGGATAGCCTTCCACAGACTTTCCGCCGCGAAAGAAGATACCCTGAGTCTTGCTATGATTCAGAATTAGACCATTGTCGTTACACCCCTTATCTACAGACAAAACCGTATCTCTACCTGCCTGGATACAGGATGCGATATCCCTTGATATAACCAAGAAATTGCTGTCGTCAGCATAAATAATTGACCTACAATTATCTGATGACACTATGTAGCAAAGGGAGTTTACAAAGACATTAAAAAACAAAGGGCTCAGCACACTTCCCCGAGGAACGCCTCTAGTAAGATGTCGCTGCTCAGAGGAATGAACTGTACCATCTAAAGTGAGAATAACTCTCTGATGACGATTGCTCAGGTAGCTCTCGACAAACCGCAAGGAGATATTTCAAGCCTAGTTAGTGAGGCCTTATGCCCAATAGAGTCAAAAGCCTTAGTCAAATCGAACAGCAAAGCCAATGGAACCTAGCCATTCTCAAGCGCTACAAGAACAGCATTTACCAACTCGAATATAGCAGTGTCAATGCCTCTATTCCTTGTAAAACCATGCTGACTATCAGCAAGAACATTAACCATCCGGAAAAAATTGAGGTGTCTGAGAGCTATTTCAAATATTTTGGAAAAAAATGATAGAATGCTAATGGGCCTATAACTACTCAAATCACATGCATTTCCGTTTTTAAATAGTGGCTTAAAAAAAGCATATATTGGATGGGATTGGTTTTGGTACGAATTGCTTGGGGGGTTGACCCCCCCTAATCTTCTTTACACGATAGAAGCCGGAGTTTTGGGACTATAGGGTTGAAACCTTGATATAGGTAGTTTCGTATGATATCTTGGATGGTATTAATTTCGTTATAAATTGGTTGGGGAATTGACCCCCCGGAGGAGGAAATAAATAGTGTTTACACGATAGAGGGCGCAATTGTTGTTTTTTCAATCATAGTTGAATGAATAGATTTTTTAAACTGGATGCGTTTTGAAAACCTGCTTTTCTAATGCAGCCCGCTGCGATAAAAAAAATTTGTATTAACTTTATGTCCTTATGGCCCTCTTTCACAATTTCTTTTAAAATTTGTTGTGTGCCTTACGATTTTTTGCTATATTTACAATATAGTCTGCGTATGCTATTATCTGTGCTTCGTTTGTCTGTAATGTACCATTTTTTATTTTTTCTAATTACATAGATAGTACAGTATATAATATATATATATATATATATATATATATATATATATATATATATATATATATATATATATATATATATATACACGGCTATTCAAATTCGAGTCTACGCATGGGGATTTCGATAACGGTGAGAGATAGAGGGGTGGTTAAAGGACGGCAAAATAGCATATTTTAGAGGTCAATTATATGGATTCAAAAAATCGGATGTAGCTTGTTTAGTTCTGGAGGTATACAGGAAAAATCGAAAATTTCGAAATTCTCCTTTTGTCACTTTACCATTGCAACTGTTTGTAGGTTATCCAAATATCTGAATAAAAATAATATACAGGGTATCGTACAAATTGGACCAGCCTCAACTTTTAGTTTTCAAATACGGACCTGTATTTTTATTTCATTTTTTAGAATGCTAAGGGTAATGTTTCATATTTTCGTAGTATTTTCATCTGAATTACAGAGTGTTTTGGAAATATTGAACTATAACCACTAAAATTTCAAAATGTTTTTGAAATTTCAGTTGTGATTTTTAAAAAATATATCATAGAATAAGGTAAAGAATGCCTAGTATTAGTTCAATATTTCTGAAACACTTTATGATAAAAACTTGGATAACGCCAATATGAAACATGACTCTTGGCATTTGAAAAATGCAATAAAAAATACAGGTCCTTATTTGAAAATGAGACGTTGAGGGTGGCCCAATGTGTACGATACCTGTATATCCATATTGTTCAGATATTTGGAAAGGCTACAAAAATTTGCTTTGGAAAGGTGTCAAAATTTAACAAAAATAGTGAAATAATAAGAAGAATTTCGAAGTCTTCAATTTTTCCTATATAACTCTAGAACTAAAAAAGCTAGGTCAGATTTTCTTCAGTCATATAATTAACCTCTGAAATACGCTACTTTGCCCCCATTTAATCAACCCTTTATCTCTTACCGTTATCGAAATCCCCATGCATAGACTCGAGGAATACTCAAATTCCTTGTAGATTGAGAACAAATTATCGGTGTTGGGTCTCATAACTCCCATGAAAAGACATTCGAGAACTTATCTTGTTGAATCATGTGAAAAGATTGATCTTCAAAACTAGTTACTCATGAGCTTTCAATCACTTCTATATAAACTTCATTACATATGGGACAAATTTGTAGAATTATTAGATAAATTTACTTGTTAATCGCTGAGAAATATGGTGCTTTTGCGGTGTATGTAAACCGATTCGTGCGTGCATATTCGGAAAAATCAAAACGTGAAACAGGTGCGATACCTATACGTTGAACGTTCTTTAATTAATAAATCTCGTATCAGAATATTAATCTTGTTTTTTTTCTAATTTGAATAAGTGCCTAACCTACCTGTGGCTTCTAATGAGGCAATTACTTTGCGCAGGTCAACGCAACCGTGCTTGGGTTTGGTAAAATAATCTCAATTTGAAATACTCTCAGTGCCTAGGAAATCCGTAACAAATTTGAAGATTTTGCTTGTAGTTATATATATATATATATATATATATATATATATATATATATATATATATATATATATATATATATATATATATATATATATATATATATATATATATATTTTTTTTTTTTTTTTTAATATATTTATATATATGTTATATATATATATATATATATATATATATATATATATATATTAATATATATATATATATATATATATATATATATGTTATATCGTATGTTTTCTCTTATGGTGGAATGAATCAGAGAAAGATTCCGGGGTTCAATCCGATTTCGGAAGTTTTGTTGGCGCTGAGAAGCACCGTTTGTTTCACGACGTTTCGCCAAAATCTCATTTGGCATTTTCAAGTGCTGCTGTACGTCTGGTGACTCGACTACTACAGTAGTTGCCGTCGAGTCACCAGACGTACAGCAGCACTTAAACAGGCCAAATGAGATTTTGGCGAAACGTCGTGAAACAAGCGGTGCTTCTCAGCGCCAACAAAACTTCCGAAATCGGATTGAACCCCGGAATCTTTCTCTGATATATATATATATATATATATAATATATATATATATTATATATATATATATATATATATATATATATATATATATATATATATATATATATATATATATATATATTCATTCATTATCAGCCCGTCTCCATCCACTCCTGGATGTAGGCATCTTCCAGATCTTTCCATGTCGCTCTGTTTGACGCTACTTGTAGCCAATTTTTCCCCCCAATCTTCTTGATGTCATCCATCCACCTCCGTTGCGGTCTTCCTTCACTCCGACTTGTTGTGCTGGGTCTCCACTGGACGATCTTTTTCGGCCACCTCGTGCCGTCCTGTCTTGCGACGTGTCCTGCCCATCGCCACTTCAGGCCAGCAATCCGCGCCACTACATCTGTGATCTTAGTGCGCCTTCGGATCTCTACGTTGCGCACTCTGTCTCTGAGACTGATCCCCAGCATTGCCCTCTTCATGGCTCTTAGGCTTGTCCTTAGCCTACTGGAACTTTATTGCGTGAGCGCGGTGGTTTCCAGGCCATATCTTGTTATCCCATCGAAATTGGCCAAGCCTGTACAACATAAACTAGCCTATTCCTATTATAATTATTATAAAGAATTATGTATCTTCAAATACATAGAAGTTATCAGAACTGATATGCTCATTTTCCGTTATTCAGTGTAAACTAATCGTCAATGCATATCATCGTATCGAGACCAATGAACTCATTCGTTATGTCTCAGTATTTTATAGGTGTAATTCGAAGATAGTTCAAGAAAACAAATGAATTAATAAAATTAGGTAGGCATATTGCATACCACATAACAACTGCATTCATACTTCTTATTCGGTTAAAACATTCGCCATCCAAATAGACTTGTTTCACAGTATATCAATGTTATTCACAATTAATTTCATTCCGTTTTGATCTTGAATACGTAAGTGCGCACCTCCATATTCATAAGTTCAGTTACCTCTGTGTCATTTAATCTAAGATATGTACATATAATGCAAATTTTTCGAGATAGCTGGGTCACAGAAAATATTCAAGATAAAAAACTTTTTAACTTACACATAAAGTATTGAATAAATTTATTATTTATTGAGTGAATGAAAATTCTAGCGTATTTTGGTTTTTTGGTTCACTTATTCGCCCCAATTTCCAATATATATAAACATATATATATATATATATATATATATATGTATATATATATATATATTTATTGATTGAGAAAAAAAGTTTTCTCAAAATCAACTATGTGCATTCTACCTATTCAACAATCGTCTACAATCAATTCCACTTTACGAAACAAAACTCCAAAAATGAAGTAGAATTCGTCTAACAATCAACCTATTTATTGTAAATAGATATTCAAAACAATTTATGAGTGAACTCATCCATAAAAATCGCCTTAAACTACTACAGATAGCAGTAAAGAAAACGCCAGAAAGTAGCATGAAATTATGTTTATACCAAACCTTAGTGATACAATTGGAATAAAATTGAGTGAACTTAACTTAAAAACCATAACCACTGATAGCAAAAATTTAGATTCATTCTTGATAAATAGTAAAGATAAAATTATAAAACACGCATATAATATTTCACATTAAGTAGATGTTATAGGTATTCAGATGTTAAAATCAATGTTGAAATGTTGATCCTGTATCATCTTTTCCAGTGATGAATTCAAAATAGGAATACGACAAGGTTTATATTTGTTTTTGTGTGCATCTATTTAATATAAAATAATTGTATGCGTGTTTTATAATTCTAAGGACAAGGCAGTGATAAGGAAGAGTCACTTCAAACGTAAATGTGCTCAGGATTTCTGTCTTTTTTGAGCTCACAAGTTTATTTTCCATTGTAAATTCAATAAAGGTCACATTTATTACCTGAAAGTATTTAAAGCTTAATTGAAAATGCAAACATTTATATGGCTTTATTGAATGAACTACAAAACGCAAGACTTTCCGCGAAAGATATAAACATTTTATTTTAAATGAGGGACATGTATCATAACATTATTTATTTAAAAAACAAACACTTTTTTGCTATTAGAAACTAAATAAAAGTTATATAAACTTGAGTAACCCTTCAAAAATCAGAACTAGAATGATCACTGTCCATACTGCGTTCACAGTCAAAAATGATAGTTGTCCAAATTACTGGTTTTTATTAGCATCGGACTTTTTAATATTTGCAACATGAGGAAGTTCATCGAAATAACGTTTCGTTTCAGGACTACATAACTTTTTCAGGACTTGCAGGTCGTTATATTTTGGTGTTGGTATAGGCAGCTTGTCTTTATAAGCTAAACCAGACAATTTGAAATTTCCATTCAGACCTGCCTTCATAGATCGAAAAGTAGATGGCGTGTTAAATACACATTGATTCCCATGGACTATTATGGAAATTTCTGTGAAACATTAGCCGTGGATGTTCTTTCTGGATTTCAAATTCACGCAGAGGTCTTGTAGGAGAAGGACCGTTTTTTTTGTAAAATGGTTTCAGAAATGCAGTCTATTCCATGTAAGAATCTTGTGAACATTCAATGATATTGAAGGGTTATTCATATCGAGAATGACAAAAAAATTGGCGAGAACGGTATTAGTTGACGGCAACAGTTCCACCGAAAGAACATTGAGGAACATTTTGTTTCTCCTTGTTGCCAAGGGTAGAAACATATGGCAACATAGTTGCATATTGATTAGTAGAAACAATCAACATTTGTTGCCGAAACATTAAGAAATTTTGAGGAACATTTTGAAACATTTACGGAAATGAGCAACAGCAACAAAAATGTTCCTCCGGTGGAATCGTAGTTGAAGGGTGACAAGTAGAAACAGTCAACATTTGTTGCTGACACATAAAGAAATTTTAAGGATCATTTAGGAATATTTTCGGAAACACGCAACAGCAACAAAAATGTACCTCAATGTTCCTCCGGTGGAACTGTAGCTTTAGGCTATTTACACTGATCATTATTGCCGTGAACACCTGTGACACTGAGCGATCTAGAAGTGTAGCCAAATATTAGAAACATATTTATCTTGGAACTGGAAGCGATATTGCCAAGTTTGTGAACGAGATTACTAACTGCATTTATCAAGTGACCGAATGACATCACTCACTTAGATTTGAATATTTTTGGACATTCATCATTATTGCAGTGGACCCTTCATATATATAAAGGTTATGCCTTGTTTTCCTATACATATTTTACATGGTGATAAGTCACACTTTAACAAGTTTAAAATTGACCCAAAACATTTTCAATCTACATTGAAAGGTTTTTGGTTTGAAATTATTTTTGTAACAGATTCACCAACTTCAATTCAAGTTGGTATATATGTAGTGGACAGATATTGTGTTCAATCTATGTTACAAGAAACTCAGGTCCGGACTAATCATTTCGATATTAATTTTGGAATATTAAACCTATTTGTATATTTCAAATTAGTATCCATGGAAGCCTATAAATAAGGGTTTAATATAACAGTTTTCGGCAAATTTAATTTCTAATAATAATTTAAATGTTGAAAAATACTTTTTTAATTTTCATAATAATATTACATCTCTAATACAAGTGATTGATCTCTTACAACAGAAACAAGATTTATTTTTCAAATGAAAAAAAACTATATTTATTATTCAGAATATTTATTATCAAGAATGTTTTATTTGCAGAATACATCTTCTCTTCAATTGTTTTAAGTAATTACTAATTAGTAGTAGAAATTCAATATTAACAGCAAAATTAATTGGAAAGTTTGAAGAGTTATCATTTGTTAGTATTTACATTAACATGAAAGTTATTCCCAGAAGTGCCAAAAAATGTTTCACCGGTATTATGAAACACTATTCATCGACTCTCAGATATGATACAACAACATACTAATCCGTAATAAACAGCGTGTTCAATAATTTGCATTTAAAATTTGAATATTGAGTCCGGATAATTTATCTACTGGATATACATTAATACAGAATTAATTTTTCCAGTTATAAACCTTTCATGCAGATCAAAATCGTAGGCTCTCAATGTATATATATATATATATATATATATATATATATATATATATATATATATATATATATATATATATATATATATATATATATATATATATATACAAGCAGAAGTTGAATATTTTTCATGTTCATTTTTATATAAAAAATAAATTGTAGAATAATAGCTATAACAGACGATTAACATATTCACACGGTTAACACAATAATTAATTTTCGGTATCGCAATTTTCTCTCTATTCGCATAGTTGTCATTAGTTTCACTTAAACCAAAGTGTTATATCAACATATACTAATAATTGATTTCAATTGGTTCATTGTTTTTGATGAAGGCACATAAGATATGCCGGCAAGAAATTAGTTAATTATTTGCAATATGCGCACAAAATAAAATTTCTTCAGGCTATATGCGACGAATGAATTGAAATTATGAATATCTTCATAATTATTTAGTTTGTGTTATGAGTTGTTTTGCGTTATTGTGCAGTGTTGCTCATAATTTATTGTAATCTCCATTATACATTATTTTATTTATTGCCAGGGGTAGATAGGTTTATGTCGCAGAGGGTTCGAAGTTCTTCTTTTTTTTTGATTACTATTTTGGTACCTATTATTTTGCCAAGAAATTATTTTGTCCATCTCTTTGGAGCTTTCATTCGTTTACGTTAGTTAATAACTAACCGAAATTAAGTCAAATAACTGGTAAACTTAAAAAATAAACGCAAGAATAATATACTTTCGATCTAATTTATATTCATAAAGGCATGATATGAACAAAAAAATTTCACAGTAAAAAATATATATTAACAAAATAAAAGAAAACATTACCGACCTATCAGATAATAATCTAATTTAAAAAAAAACAAATTTTGTCTACAAAAACATAATAAAAACATGTTTTCTCTATCAAATATTATAGGTTGAAATAAATAAGAAATATTCCGTTTATAAGCCAATTTACCTAGTAGACTAGATAATAATATACACAGCAGATAATGCAAAAAACCGAAAATTCGTTTGAATTTGAAAAAGAATAGGGCATTTGGAATTAGGCATAATATAATAAAATATCATTTCTGAATATATTTTTGGGCGTTTGAATATTATTTTATTGGTGTATATTATTATTTCTACTCTCTACGGATTTAACTATTTTGAAGTTTTTTAATCCTCCAGGAGGGTAATGTCCCCCTGAACCCCCCTCCTGATGTACGCTATTTATTGCTTTATTCTGTCGAGAAATTGCAACAAATGTGGTTTGAAGATTATATCACATGACAATTGAAGATTCTCCCTTATGAATTTAATGAGACTGAAATTTCACAAAATAAACTTCGTAGTTTGATCACCTTATGTGCTGATATAAAATATTTTTAGCTCTTTCATTCTGGAAACTAGGACACTGACGTATTTGCAAATATCTTAAGAATTTGCCCTTACTATTTTACTGCTCCTTGTTTCAATTATCTAATAATTCAGATGCAACAGATGAATCTCCTTCAAGGGCAAATGGGCTAGTCTTGACATAATTCGTATACAAGTACTCACTTCTTGACCTATACTCAATGGATGAATAACACCTTCGTAAATTCCGAGAAAAAGGCAGAATTGAATTTGAGTAAACAATGCTTTCATCTGAAGATATTAAGAAGCTATTTTCATTCAGCCGTTACGATCCTTGAAAATAAAGTTCAATGAACATTGGTACAAAATAAATATAATTATATACAGATTATCTAGAATAGAATCTTGTTTAAATTTCATTAATTACTTGAATTATTCAGAATTACTGAAAATATCTGATTTCTGATAATTTCGAATGATGAATACATATAAATAATTTCAGCAAAATTTTCTTCTTACACATATAAACTTCTGAAATCAGTTGTTTGTGAATACCAAACTATTGTACTTACCACGTTAATCTGGATTGTAGACGTTGTTTCGATCAATCTTCATATCTTTTAAAAATACAAATGCATTTTGTATTTGAACACACGCAAAACCTGGATTTACTATTTCTATTATCACAAAATGTACTAAATAAAGTGAACATGGAAAATACTTCAATAATTAAAAAAATTATCAAACAACTTTCCAAGGGAGCTGGTTATATTTATTCTACATTCTCAGTCTAACAGAGAATTATATAAATCAAACCGCTGTTTCGGTCTTATTAGATCTCATCAGTGCAGCTTATTTGGCTCGGAGTGAATTAAAAAATTTCTAATTGTTTCCCAATACAAATCCTGTACTACTATCTTGATAACAACTCAGAGGGCTATCACCAAGGATATTGGAAACCAACAATTCACTGCTCAGATCGAAAATGCAGAATCCCATCACGAGAATACATAACTTCCTGACATGAAATGTCTACTCTGCAATTGTGGCGTATGTGGTTCCAAAGCGCGCTAACTTATCGTTTTTAAAAACTCTACACGTACTCACTAGAGCGCGCTCCATAACTACTGGACGCGACATTCGCTATATTCAGAAAAGTCATGAAAAATATGCAAGTTGACCATGGAAAATTTTTAATCTGAAAATAAATTTTTTGAATGATTGGAGAAGTTTTCTTGTTCTTATATTACATTGACCATATATTTCATGATATGATTTATCACAAAATGGTTAAATAGTATATAGTGCTATTAAAATTTCAATACCATAGTCTGTTCAGCAAGAATTTGCGTTCACGTCATCAATTGTATATGACGTCGATCGGGAACAGTGTTGCCAGACGTAATGAATAATCTCAAATCTAATTAGCTGACTTAATTTTCAACAAAAATGAGATATTGAGGTTATTTCGGCGACTGTTAAACGTGAAAGTAGGTCGAGAGGGTCCGACAACATTGAAAATTTTGAAACAAAATTTAATTCAACTTAATTTAATCACTGGGATTGTTAATTTTTCTTGATAGATATGTTATGGACATATATTTGTCGAAATGCATGATCCGGTCACTATAGCCATATAACTACTCTTTCAGAAAATTACTTACGACAAAAATGAATTTTGACAATTTCGAATTTTATTTCTTTGGGTAGGCAGCATTGCGTCGTTATTTGCGCATGTCTGTGACGTGAACGCAAAGTCTCGCTGGACAGACTATACGACCATCATCGGGCACAAGATTCAAAAAACACCACAATCAATTTTGAAAAATGAAACAGATTCAAAGTTTTCAAACCTTCGCTGTTAAAATCACCACTCGTTTCCACAAATAGATAATTTCCAAATTATGTACCAATTGCCACAAGGAAATAAATTGAATTAGTAAGACTCACTAGAAATTTTCAAACACATTCATAATACAAACGCTAATGTCTTACTGCTTGACGAGATTGACTTGATTCAATTTTTGATATATTAAAACCATAATGTATTCCAAATTGTCAGGTTGAAAATCCTATTTCAATAATCTTCCCTCAATGTATACTCTTCCATGGCTATTATCTCTAATAATCCTTCTAGAATTTTCTGGAAAGGTACTACCTAATAGACAATATTCAAAACTGAGATTGAATTCTTGCACATAACTTGGTGAAACATCATAAAGAATAAAGTTTAAACTTTAAAATAAAACACACTTGGCTTAAGTTTCACTATATAAAAAAATAATTAGATACTGTATTTAGCAGTTAAGGATATTCGGTATGTTTCGTGTTTCGAACTCATTATCAAGACTGACTACAGGAGAGTATTACATCTTATTTTATAAAACAGACAAAAGCAAAGGTAACAGACAAAAGGCCTGAAAATCAGTTTGTTCGTTTACAAGGGGTAATTTACTATTATGGGCGGAACTTATTTCAAGAATTTCAGGAAGGTCAAGGCGCTTTCCTTTGTTGCCTGAATGCAATAATTGGGTTTTGTTGAAAAGCAGGAAATGATTAAATTTTATACAATGGAGAAGCCAGTGGTATTTTTATTCTATGAAATTGATTTTTTATGTTCTTCAACACGAATGTTTATATTCCTTCCTGTTTGTCTAATATAGAAAGCAGGACATTCGTTGCAAAATATTTTGTAAACAACACTGTTTTTTTGAATGTTAGATTTTTCTTTATTATTGACCAAGAATTACTTCAAGTTTCTTTTATTTGTACAAATTATTTCAACGTATTTTTCGATAGTCAGTTACAAATTTTGCTACTCAATTTCGGCACATAATTTATTGGGAAGTATATTTACTATTAATTAATAGTTTGCGTGGGGTATATTGAATGCAACAGATTCTTTATTCGTTTTTTTTTCAATGAGCTTATCCATAAGACTTCTATCGTAACCGTTATTGGTGGCTAATATTTTAATTGTATTAACTTCAGTTTGAAAATTTGTTTCCGATAATGGAATAGTGAACAATCTATGTATGAACGAAAAAAAAGCACTGATTTTTTATTTTAATGTGTTCGTTACTGTCGTTGACCATATTTTGTGATAATAAAAATTTTATAGTGGTTTTCAGGTGTTTTTTGGTAAATCGATTTAGTTGATGTCAGTGGCGGATCAATGAAGTTCTGTGGGGAGGAGCTGTCTTTGAAGATGTAACTTATAACAGATGGTGTAAAACTGCCCTATTTTCCTTTTGTGTTATCTCCTGCTTCTCGCAAAACAAAAGTGAACTTTTGTCGCCAAACTCGCCCACCCTCGTTTAAACCGCCACTTATTGATGTTAGGGAAGTACCCTTCGGGAATTTCAATTGCTGTCCGTAGTAACCGCCAATTTAATGTATGGATTATTTATAGTTGTCCATGAGTTTCAAGGTTATGCTCACCTGAACAGTTCCTCCTATTTGACTTAAGAATTTGTCAAATTTGTAAAAAACAAATAAAATTCAGTTTAAAATACGACCTAAGTGACGTAGATCTACTGGTAACGTGTATTTTTCTTATTGCAGATTTTGATTGGAAAGTCTGAGGTTAGGTAAAGCTACAGTTCTACAGGAGGAACATTGAGAAACATTTTTGTAGCTGTTGGGTGTTTCTGAAAACGTTTCAAAATGTTTCTGAATGTTCCTTGAAATTTATTTATATTTCGGCAACAAATGTTGACTGTTTCTACTTGTCACCGTTCAAACTACGATTCCACCGGAGTAATATTTTTGTTGCTGTTGCGTGTATCCGTGGATGTTCCTAAATGTTTCTTAAAATTTATTTATTTTTCGGCAACAAATGTTGACTGTTCCTACTTGTCGCCGATTTTCGTTTTGAGCGGTAAACTTCGAAAGAAAATAGGAAACATGTGTAAACAAATCCGTATTGCTATTGCAGTGGAAACATATTGAGAACGCAACTAGTAAACATTCGTGTCGCAGATTTTCAGTGTGTAGTGAAGTACGAAAACGAATAAATATATTGCTACGGTTCCACTGGAGGAACATTGAGAAATATTTCTATTGCTGTTGCTTGTTCCCTAAATGTCCAAAATGTTCCATAATATTCCTTAAAGTTACTCTATGTTTCGGCAACAAATGTTGATTGTTTCTACTAAATAATATGCAATTATTGACAATTTCAGTTGCTTCAGTAGAAACAAGAAATTCAAGTATGTTGCCATAAGTTTCTACCCATGGCAACAAAATGTTCCTCAATGTTCCTCCGGTGTAACCTTAGCTTAACGTACGTTCCTGAGATTTCAAATAACACTCTTTAGTCTAAAATTGCAGAATATGAACACATGGATAGGTCATTCAATAGGAATAATTCAATTTGTGTGTTTGTATGTGGATTGCACAGATAGCACAGAATAATTTCTCACGAAATAATACAAAGTTTGCTGTTTACATTATTCAAACGTTCAATTTATAACCGACTGTCAGTTATTCGAGTCATGAATAATCAGATCAGATATAAAGTGTTTTCTCGAATTATACACCTACTATATATGGGGCGAACATGCTGTAATTTCCATAATAAAGCTTGAATTTATTAGTGTATTGAAGAAGATGCCACTTCTTATTGATAGGATAAATCCATAAATCAGACTAAGTAATGTTGATATATTCATTTAAATTTGCACATAAATAGATAATTCTGCGTAGATATTCAATTTCTCATTTGGAATCCATTTATTCAATTAAATTTCTAATATTTTGAAACAGTTTCATAAAAACTTGTGGTATCAAGAACTGGGACTAAATAGGTGAATCTTTATTATATTGAAATTAAAAGAAGCCGAAGAATTTTAGAAGTGCTGCAGAATATCAACCTATTCAATTCACGTATTTAACACTTTAACCCTTTGACACTTAAAAAATATATTTCTATTGAATGAACGATTGTAAAATTTTACATCTTTTGAAAAATTGTTAGATCTACTTCTGAAATGAACTATTGTGGAAGTCGGATTTGCGATTATTTTGGTCTTTGTAATCACTCCTTTTAGAAACCATTTGCTTGCTAACTGTTAAAACTGGTTAATTAAAATTATTGAAAACGAAGAATATTCTCTGAAATATCAAGAAAAGGATATCTTTGTTGGCGATTTTTATTCGTATATTCTGCAAAAATAATATACTATCAGCACTGTATCATAAGAAGTCAATAACGATACACCATTTTACCTCCTGGACTACAATTTTCAAGTATTTTTTATGTCTGATATATGCGTATATATATATATATATATATATATATATATATATATATATATATATATATATATATATATATATATATATATATATATATATATATATATATGTTTATATATATCTATATACATATATATATATATATATATATATATATATATATATATATATATATATATATATATATATATATATATATATATATATATATACCGACCAAATAAGCTTAAATAGTTATCTGGTGTTTTTTCCGAGTCAGAGAATTTCAGTGATGAAAAGCTAAGGAAAATAAAACGAGGGGTGAGGATTCAGCCTATATTATAATTATTATTTTTATATAATTAGTGTGAAAGTATACAAATAGAATAAATGTTATGAACATGACCATTATTCTACTAAACTGAACCAATATATTTGCTGCTCAATAACTTGATGAAATATGTGAAATAACGTTTCACATTAGAAAATAGTGAAAGCATTTTCAATTGCACTTTTCAGATAGAAAACTTTATAGGTAATTTATTGACAAAATCTAAAAATATTAAGAAACGTTCATATAGTTGGAGTAGATTACAAAACAGAACAATTTCACAACATTTTCCTTTGATTCAAGTAATCACTATCTGTATTGCCTATAGTATTATTTATATTCAGAGTTCACTCTTAATGACTTAGTCATAGGTTTAAATACCACTCAGCTTGCAGGCACTCCTGAAAATTTGACTGAAGATATTTACTGTTCGGAGGTCTCATATAAACTAATTATCTTAAACAAACTAGTTTATTTGGTTTTGCACTTCAAGAACCACCTATCTCACACGTTCATCGGTGAATGAATTCAGCAATGTTTACACAACTTCTGTCTTTGCTCTAATACTTATTTATGCCTGTGAAATGTATTGGTTTTAGGTTCATGACCAGGTGGGTGAGTTGTTACTCAAGCCTTCCCTTTCACGCTGAAATTTAAAAACCTGAAGTGGATAATTATGAATTAAAGTTCTTTGGTGTACGAAAAATTATATGCGAATGTCAATATACCTACTTAACTTCAATCTGCAGAGAAAAATTGTTCATGCTTTTACGAATAGTAAAAGTAAGTGAAAGTAGAATTTGTACCATAACAAACAGAACATATGAATTACTTTTAAAAATAAATACTCTCATAAGCAGATATCCAAAAGTAAAAGAAATTTTTCAACATACATTATCCTGAGTAATTGTTTTGAAGTATTCAATGATTATTCAATCAAAATGCTCTCAACCTTAACAATGACATAGGATTAGATAATTCACTAGAGATACAATGAAGGCTGAAAAAATCGTGTTTCTTCCGCTTTTAATACATAATGACAGGATGATGTCAAAGTTCATGGCGAATTGAAGTGTTTTTAGACATGATCCGAAACGATATTTCCGGCTTAGAATTTCTTGATGATTTATACATATATATATATATATATATATATATATATATATATATATATATATATATATATATATATATATATATATATATATATATATAATATATATATATATATATATATATATATATATATATATATATATATATATGTATATATATATATATATATATATATATTGTTAACTGTGATGATGATCGAAGTCAAGTATTCATTTTTATGATAAGGGATGTCGATCGAAAATACAGTAAGACAATTTATACTTTTTTTATTCAATATTTCTAGCTTTCGGAACGAGATTGTTTTTCAGGACTGTCTGTAATTGAGAATACACAAAACTTCTAGAAAAACATCTGAATTAATTTAAAATATTAACCTACAGAACGTCTCGAGAGTTTCCTTTCTTCTGGCCTCTTTTCGTCATGGTATATATATATATATATATATATATATATATATATATATATATATATATATATATATATTTATATTATATATATATATATATATATATATATATATATATATATATATATATATATATATATATATATATATATATATATATATATATATATATATATATTTATATAATATATATATATATTATATATATATTATATATATATATATATATATATAATATATATATATATATATATATATATATATATATATATATATATATATATATATATATATATATATATATATATATATATATATATATATATATATATATATATATATATATATATAGTCCAAAACACGTGTAGATGACTGCTTCTGTATGCGGGTTTCGATCTTCAGAATGTATAATCTCTCTCTCTCTCTATATATATATATATATATATATGTATATATATATATATATATATATATATATATGAAAATGAATTATTTTTATATTTATTGTATTTATATTTTTGTTCTTAATACTTTGGCCTTATTTCATAGTGATTTCATGTTGTTCGCTGTTTTATTCTTAATAGATATTGTTATTTTGGTAATAATCTATAGGTTGGTAGTAATTTTTACGTACAGTAGCTTCTAATATATGCCATTTAAATGATCAATTGATTCAATAGTAGGAAATTATAGTTTCCTAGGTCAGTGTTCATTTATCCCAAACAGATGATGGCACAAATTTATAGATTTCATTTTCTTATTCCGATTTTCATTTCATACTATGGTGCACACATCGTTTTCTATTATTAATCTGGTTTTGTTTTCTTTCAGTTATTAGCATCTATAGTGATTATATCCTTAATTTAAATATTAAACAGTAGAACTCTACCAACGTATGTATATTTTTATGGATAATTTATATTTTTATAATATTATAGTTTGACAAATCTTGGTTTATGAATGTAAGTAGGAATTGAATATTTTGTGAAATTACTAGTTGAATTGTTGTAATTTGGTTTATGTTGATTGATATTGAATGTTTGTGTGCATCTTTCTTTTGTAGCCTCAGTGTATCTGAAATCTAAAGATTGTAGAGTTTTAAATTAAGACGTTTCTCTCCATTTTCATACATCAACTCACACCATGGGTTCCACATCTAACTTCATATATGTATATATATATATATATATATATATATATATATATATATATATATATATATATATATATATATATATATATATATATATATATATATATATATATATATATATATATATATATATATATATATATATATATATATATATATATATATATATATATATATATACAGACTTATATAGTACAGTATTTCAGTTAATTTCTCTCCATTTTCATACATCAACTCACACCATGGGTTCCACATCTAACTTCATATATATATATATATATATATATATATATATATATATATATATATATACAGACTTATATAGTACAGTATTTCAGTTAAGCGTTTTATGACCTTAGTTTCTATAGATCTAACAGGTAAACTGATCTATCTACTTATAGGTAAATGGGTTTCTTTCTTAGAAAATATCCACAAAAGTATTTTCAATTTATAAAAATTTACATTCACTTCAGAGTTATTTCTGCAATAACCTTTTTGCTTCCACCGTTTTTGATTCATCTAGATTCACATATCATGCTGAAGGATTTCAAGTGGTAAAAGTCAATTTCAAAGAAGTCCTTGATTCATTGTGGAGCTAATTTGACGCGTGCTGTGCCAAGAGAGCTGCCTCAAGTATCTGATAATAAGCGAAAACCATATTCATGTAACATCCATATAGGGCTATGACATAATTATCATTCACATGACATAATTAATGAACAATGTGACTAGATCATCGACCATTAAAAGTTCAACTCTGTCAGATAATTATAATGTTTAATGTTTCTATTAGTTACTACCAGAATAACGTGACAATTTTCGCAGCCGAATCGATTTTTCGATCGATTGGATGATATGTGGGTATTGTACAGCTCTAGTCCAATTTTTCAATGACTCTGCAAAATCTATAGAATTTCTATTGAGTAGGTAACGATATTTGTATAACACTGGGTGCGGTCGATTAAAAGAACAATGTTAATTTGTGTAAGCCTCGTCGCTCAAGACAGTGGCAGCGCTAAATCTACGTTGACCCTCCCTCGAAATCTTGTATGCACATTGAGATGGAAACATTGATTGAACAACAAACAAAATGGATTAGATGAACCAATATATATATATATATATATATATATATATATATATATATATATATATATATATATATATATATATATATATATATATATATATATATATATATATATATATATATATATATAGATGCTTACAAAAAATGAAAGTCACCTTCTAACGTATAATATTGTAACGACATTTAAAATGATTGAGAGCAATTATGTTATTACAAAAAAATTAATACTTAGTTTGCTGGAAGCTAAACTGGCAGTAAGTTCTGGGTTCAAAATGTGAAGAGGTCGTGAAGATTTGTAAGGAAACTGTGAAATTCTTCATGAGAGCACAAGTAGAGGATTTTCTACTCAACTATGTATAGCTAAGTAATATGGATATTCTTGAACAGTTATATGAAATAAACTGATGGATTTCAATCATAAATTTTTCAGCTCACATTTTATTAACAATTTGATTTCAGCATTACATCAAATGGATTGACAGAATATCAATAGATCATAAGAAACATTGAAAGCTGTTACTTCAGAATCCATGAATATTATGTAACACCTATAATCCACTGAATAGCAGTTGTTTACAATAATTAATAACAATAATCTGGTAATATTGAAATGTTGCGGTGCCGACAAGTCTACCGTAGAAAACTGGTATAATGACGTAGTGAATCTCTTTCAAAGCTGAATAACAGGATTCATTCAATTAGCTGTTCTTTCAAGATACAAACTAATCGTTTTTACTTCACATACGTGAATGAAAACAAGAATGAATTATACTATATATATAAATATATATATATATATATATATATATATATATATAATATATATATATATATATATATATATATATATATATATAATATATATTTAATATATATATATATATATATATATATATATATATATATATATATATATATATATATATATATATATATATATATATATATATATATATATATATATATATATATATATATATATATATATATATATATATATATATATATATATATATATATATATATATATATATATATATATATATATATATATATATATATATATATATATATATATATATATGAGCAACTCTCGGATACAGAAAAACCTCATAACACTTCTCAAGCGACCCAAGATGATTTCTTCGAATCCCGGTTTATGCTAGATTCAAACAGTTGCAAGTTATAGAAACCTGAAAACACCTATGAGGGTGAGGCGTTCCATAGATTTGCGGTTTGGTTCAGAAAAGCATTCTGAGAGATTGATGTTCTGGCGTGTATTTTCTACATATCTTATGTAACGAGAGAATTTTTCTCAAGATGAAATAATGGAGGCGATTAATGCAGACCATCTGCAGTGATAATATCTGTATACTAGTTAATCTTCTTCGAATGTTTTAATGAATAAAGCTGATCGGAAAATTTGGATCGTCCACTAGTCTCACTGCTCTTTTCTGAATTGAGTTAAGCAGATGCAGGGAGTGCTTTTGTCTGTAATTCCAAACATAAAAGCAGTTATTCTGATGCTGAAAACTTGGAGCTTCATAAAAAACAATAACTGCTTAGGCGTGAACAGATTTAAGCAAGAAAAAGGTAATTCAAGTTTGAATGGAATTGAACCCGATTCCCAAAAGACGAATTTTATTGCTGGCTTTCATGATTTAGTTTTCCAATACTAATTGAGGATCGATGAAGGAACTTTCGGAAACCTGGTTGCATGTTTTGTGACATTAGAAATAACCAAATTATTAGATTCTATTCAGAAATATTCTTAAGATCGCTATTTATGGATTCGGCTCGCAATACGTCTATGATGATACTGTTTGACTGAACAGTACTGTGATCAGGAAACCTCACAATTGTCAGTCATATACAAGACATATAATATACATTAATATGTATCAGAGAAAGCATAGGTCTCAAGAAAAACCCTTGGGATAGAGCGCATCATCGACTGCAACACTTAGTTGAATTTCATGGAAGTAGCTTTCGATCAAGCCGCATATTGATTCAGAAAAGAAGACCATTGGATTAAAGCTATGTATATATATATATATATATATATATATATATATATATATATATATATATATATATTAACATTTCGGTCTAACATCGACTACTGGTGTGGTTGAAGATGAAATATCTAACTCAGTATCATTATCTAGTTTCTGTGCACCAAAACATTACAGACTTTTCAATCAACCTACCTGAGGAAAAAATTGAAGAGCAGGCGATATTATCAATTCAGAGATTTGAGAAGTGGTTCAGCTCTCAACATACCTGTACATCATACAAATTGTTTTTAACATAGCTTTACTTATATATCTGTTAATTTGAATAATGCTTGAAGTTTTCTCTGCCTCTAGTTTTTTAAAGGACTGTTATAGAATATATTTGGTCTAGGTTATATGGTTGATTATCTTAAGAGTTTTGCAGGTATTTATATTCATCAGTTTGCTCACATTCATATTAAATTGAAGAATTTTTTCATCTCTTCTATCGACTTGTCAGGCTTATGTCTTAATCTGTCATCATTTCCAACTCATGAGCTGTGCGTAAAGTAGCGCTGGCTAAACTTCGCCTTTAATGCCACGAAAATCCAATCATTGTCCGTAATATGAATCTGAATAGTAAAATAAAAGAGAAATTTCTCATAGCCAAAGAACACGTGTATAAGTGAACTATAGATTATCAAGAAATTAACTCGAAAAACTGGAATTTCTCAAATAATCCCTTTGTAGATCTGGCTGGGTTCTGAGTTCTGATGTTTCCACTAACCCATTAACTGATGAATTTTAGAAACTTCTAGATGATTCCAACACACAGTCAGTTCAGATAGTCTAGTTGGTTAGGTACTTACAATTGATAAAAAAAGACAGTAGTTTGAGTCATACCTACTGTATATTGATAGATTTCCAGTAATCTCTCATTATACTTGCTAATCCTTTTCATACCTCTTCAGTCAAAATGGAAACATACAGGTATAGATAACTCAAACGTCCAAAACTCAATTTACACAAAAAAATGCTGCTCATGGGGATGTTATTCAATATATCATAAAATGTTTCGAGGCAAACACCTTATGATCATATATTTAACGAAACGAACACGGTGATGTCGAAATTGTTGCAGTGTAGTTGCACACTACACATTCTTATAGAAAAAGTTGCTAATTTCATACCTAAATGTAATATTGAAATTGCTTTCAAACCTAAGACAAAACTCTCAGGATTTTTATTCAATGCCAAAGATATCAATTCAAAATTTAAAAGTTCAGGAGTTTATAAGTTTATTTGTCCTCTATGTAAAGAAATGTATATAGGTCAGACTGGTCGATCGTTCAGGACAAGATTTGAAGAACACCAACAATCTTTTTTGAAAAATAAAACGGATTAAACGTTTTCAAATCACTGCCGTGAAAACGTACACCGGCTTCCACAGATAGGTAACATTCAAATTATGCACAGATTACCGAAAGGAATCAAACTAACTTACTTAGAATCATTAGATATGTTTAAACTCAATCATAATGCAAAAGAACTCTTGCTGAACGACCAGATTGAATTGATATATTTTCCTATATTTAGTGTACTCAAACAATAATTATTTTTCTAAGAACATTTTATTGTACCAATTTTGGAAATCCTCTCGATTTGCCCTCCTAGAAATATGTTCCTCTTGTCTATTTAGATACCTGCAATAATTTTTTTTCACCCGTAAGCGCAAATCTGTAATTATGTATTTAGTTCTTAACTCAATCTGCTCGATGATAGTATAGTGACCGAAATTGTTATCGCAGTGTTGTATTTTTCGAATTATTTTTGTGATAATAAACGTTGTAAATTCAAGTTTTGTTTATGTTCATTCTATATGAGTTCATAACACAGAACTGTTCCAGCTTCTATATATATATATATATATATATATATATATATATATATATATATATATATATATATATATATATATGTATATATATATATATATATATATATATATATATATATATATATATATATAGTTTTGTTTATGTTCATTCTATATGAGTTCATAACACAGAACTGTTCCAGCATCAGCAGGTATAATAAGAGATTACTGGAAATCTATCAATATACAGTAGGTATGACTCAAACTACTGTCTTTTTTTATCAAACAACAATGATTGGATTTTCGTGGCATTAAAGGCGAAGTTTAGCCAGCGCTACTTTACTATTCGACCTTTAACGCACAGCTGTTGAGTTGGAAATGATGACAGATTAAGACATAAGCCTGACAAGTCGATAGAAGAGATGAAAAAATTCTTCAATTCAATATGATGTGATATAATGTGAGCAAACTGATGAATATAAATACCTGCAAAAATCTTAAGATAATCAACCATATAACCTAGACCAAATATATTCTATAACAGTCCTTTAAAAAAATAGAGGCAGAGAAAACTTCAAGCATTATTCAAATTAACAGATATATATGAGTAAAGCTATGTTAAAAACAATTTGTATGATGTACAGGTATGTTGAGAGCTGAACCACTTCTCAAATCTCTGAATTGATAATATCGCCTGCACTTCAATTTTTTCCTCAGGTAGGTTGATTGAAAAGTCTGTAATATTTTGGTGCACAGAAACTAGATAATGATACTGAGTTAGATATTTCATCTTCAACCACTCCAGTAGTCGATGTTAGACCGAAATGTTAATATATATATATATATATATATATATATATATATATATATATATATATATATATATATATATATATATATATATATATATTAACATTTCGGTCTAACATCGACTACTGGTGTGGTTGAAGATGAAATATCTAACTCAGTATCATTATCTAGTTTCTGTGCACCAAAACATTACAGACTTTTCAATCAACCTACCTGAGGAAAAAATTGAAGAGCAGGCGATATTATCAATTCAGAGATTTGAGAAGTGGTTCAGCTCTCAACATACCTGTAAAAACGAGTAGTTTGTAACTTGAAAGAACAGCTAATTGAATGAATCCTGTTATTCAGCTTTGAAAGAGATTTACTACGTCATTATACCAGTTTTCTACGCTAGACTTGTCGGCACCGCAACATTTCAATATTACCAGATTATTGTTATTAATTATTAAGAACTGCTATTCAGTGGATTATAGGTGTTACATAATATTCATGGATTCTGAAGTAACAGCTTTCAATGTTTCTTATGATCTATTGATATTCTGTCGATCCATTTGATGTAATGCTGAAATCAAATTGTTAATAAAATGTGAGCTGAAAAATTTATGATTGAAATCCATTAGTTTATTTCATATAACTGTTCAAGAATATCCATATTACTTAGCTATACATAGTTGAGTAGAAAATCCTCTACTTGTGCTCTCATGTAATCTGAAGAATTTCACAGTTTCCTTACAAATCTTCACGACCTCTTCACATTTTGAACCCAGAACTTACTGCCAGTTTAGCTTCCAGCAAACTAAGTATTAATTTTTTTGTAATAACATAATTGCTCTCAATCATTTTAAATGTTGTTACAAAATTATACGTTAGAAGAAATATAATATCTGAAAAATAATTCATAAGGATTTTTCATATGTGACTTTCATTTTTTGTTCAAAATATAGGGAGATATCTTTTTAAATAAATACCGAAAAAAAACACCCAAATCTCTATTATGCCACTTGTGGATCCTAGGAACTGCCAATTTCAATTATGTATACATATACAAAATTCGCTCACTTCATCATAGTGTTTTAGATATCATTTGATTGAGCATGCCCTTCAGATTGACGAAAATTGGAGCGCGTTGCCTCCCTTTCATGAAAATGCTGTATATTTTGTTAGAACGCAACGTTATCCCTTTGTGGTTTATGCCCGCTTAAGAGGTCGTGGTATTGCTCAGAGAGACCTATAAAAACTGGTAAATTTGGTCGAATTTTCCATATATAAATAAATTTTCATGAGAAATCAATAGATTCTGGGGGTAAGAGACATGGTATGAAATGTGAGTCATTTCATCAGGTTGTCAAGAAGCATGCAACTATACCAAGACGTCAACAACCATGTCAAGGGGTTTGTAACTTGAACCATAGATCTATGAGTGTCTATGAGCTAGTAATTTAATGACTAGAAAGATGAATGTCATCCAAATCTTTTCTGATATTTTGAAGTAGAGCACTTTGATTTACACGAAAATATGACAGCTGAAGAGTAAACATTTTGACTGAAAAAACATGGTTCCGTTTCTCTCGATTTGATCTATAAGCGTTGCTGGAAGTTGCCGCATCAGCCTTATGCATCTATTGCCATCCAAGCATTCGATGTTTCAGCACAACCATCTACTTTTATAAAATGACGGAGATTGAATATTATAAGCCATCGCTGCGGACCAAGAAGGCTCATGGCTTAATTTCACATTTTTTTCATTGTTTTCTTCGCCAATCTTGTAGTCCTAGCTCCTGTGAATTCCTTTCCACCACTTGAATCCACTTCGTCTTTGGTCTCCTTCTGCCTCTTCTCCCAACAATTTTTCTGGACATCACTTCTTTTGTTGGTTTTTCCGGTTCTGATTTTGCTATATGCCCAAACCATCTCATCCTTACTGCTCTGACTCATGTTAGTTATAGATGGATCTCCATGTAGTTATAGACAATTTTTTTCAGATTTAATTTCCATGTTTCATAGCCGTAAATAACCACGGGCCTTGTTATTGTTTAATATACTCTTTTATTTACATTCCTTCAGAATGTTTTAGATTTCAACATATGACACAGTCCTCATATACTTATATGAGTTGTTTCTTGCTACTTCTAATATTTCTACTCCATATTCTAGGTTTTCTTTTGTTCTTGCAAGAATTACAATATAGTGAGCGTAAGCCATTACTTATATATTCTAAGAATATATTAATTCATTTAATTGTATATTAGTTTTCTTCAAGGTAGAGTCTAACACCATATTAAACAGGGTTGTCGATAGGGGGTCTCCTTGCCTTGAATCTCTTGTAACTTCGAAACTTTCTGATACGTTTTTATTAACTACTGCGTTATAACGTTATAATATACATAAATTATATATATATATATATATATATATATATATATATATATATATATATATATATATATATATATATATATATAATATATATATAATATATATATATATATATATATATATATATATATATATATATATATATATATATATATATATATTTATTCGAGTTTTTTAAGATTCAACAAGCCTGTTATTGCTAATAATTTTCAAGAGATTATATATATATATATATATATATATACTTATCAAGTTATCAAAAACTTTGAAACTTTGATAAAGCCACGAATGTTGTGGCGAAACGTCAACTTTTTAATAAAATCGAGTTTTTCAAGATTCACCAAGCCTGTTATTGCTAATAATTATCAAAAAGTTAAAAATACTTTACAGGCAACAACAATTCAAATAAATAATTATATATATATATATATATATATATATATATATATATATATATATATATATATATATATATATATATATATAATATAAAATGACGGAGATACCTTTTCATAATTGCTTATCTCAGATTTGTGGTGAAATTCTAAAATAATTATCTGTATTTAGAAAGTTCATAGATACTCCATTTCCCAGGATTTTTGTTATCAATAAATCGATTCACATAGCCTACACCTTCAAGACCAATTAAGATTCAACTGATTTGCAAAACAGCGACATAAATACCTATACTATAATCGTATTTGATTAGGCACGACACTGACAAATGACTGAGATTAAGTGGAAAAGTGGCTTAACCCATTAGTGCATAAAGTTTACAGATGGAGGAAAAAACAATTTTTTGAAAAAAGATAGTTAATATGGTTCAAAGTAATACAAAAAACAAACACAGGTATAAAAAAAACATTTTTTGCAAAAATACAGATCATCCGATATAACGGATTATATGCCAAAGAAACATGCACTTAGAAAGTATGCTAATTTTTGAAACACGAATTTGGATGTAGTCTGACTGCACATTTAGTGCTAATAAATTTGCTCTGGAGTCATCTATTGAAAAATTTTCTTCAAGGTCACCATGATATCTAAAGTTTTCATTGAGATCGGTAATCAAGGGCCGCAGAGTTTGTACAGCTGGTCCTCTGGATCAATTTTATGATTATCATTCAGATGGATGTGTCTCAATATTTATTCAAATCTATTGAGCATTATACTGTCCTGAATTATTTTTGGTATCTTCCTCCGACTTGACCAGTACATCCGTTTGTTAGGATTTTCCGTATCCAGATAACAATAGAGCTCCAAGAAAGACGTTCAGCTCATCGAGCGTCATATTCAAATTGCGGTTTCTCTGCGATGCATACAAATTAGTCTTGGTCAGTATTCTGCTAAGTAACTCTTATGGCCAAAACAATTTTGTTTTGGTCAAACGAGCCTTGTTAGTTTTGGCATATTTCGATAACGGTTCCTCAACACTCAAATCAAAATAACTAACAGTAGCTGTTTTACTGATAATGATTTGCCTATCATTCAGAACTGCAGTGCGTACTTCATATTCACAATTAGCTCTTAGTAATTTGAACCCCAGATGATTTACATTGCCTTCGAAATACTCATCGCTAACGTCATTATCGCAGTCTGCGTTTTCTACGTCATCGGGAGGTTCAACATAAATGTCAGTTGGCTGTGCCACATCATCTTTTTCGATTTCATCCAAGAGATGCGCGAGCGACAGTCTTGAAAAAAGAAATGAAAACATAAAGTACGCACCTGCTGATAGATACATAAATAACAGTTGACTAACGAAATATCTACAGGGAAGCACTTTTTGCATACAATCCCATATATCGGATTATCATAATAACTTGTTGTTAGTTTACTGCTGAAATCAATTTATGTTGAATCCCCAGTAGACTTTCATTCACTGATATCTTTTTAACGTGTTTTCATAACAAATAATATTTTTTAGCTGTTTACAATTGAGTAATTTTAATTTGGCTTACCCACCGTTCCTCTGGCTGTACAATGTCGGGTTCATGATCATAAAAAAACACTTTTGGATATCAAACAGCAAATACAGTGGGTTTTTTGTGCATTCACACACAAAAGAAGGTTGATCCTTCCGTTCGCAGCACGAAAAATTTTTATGATTATGTTTACATTCGCTTAGTGCGCAAAAAAAATGTTGATTCGATTTATCGGATCAGATGCACTAATGGGTTAATATGAGTCCAGGTGCGGAATACAAATCAGCATCCACACCCTTATTAAGAACACACAGAGGCGTTACTAAACTGCAGATCTTTTATGATAATTGGTAATGAACGAAACCATTCTACATCGGTTACATTTTTAAATTTTCACTGACGATATCTCTTCTATCAGGAAGTTAAGTAGATTGACATGCGAACTTGAAGGTTTAGAGCGAGGTTCGGAAAGAAAATGGAATGTAGGCAAACATAGCTTAAAAATGAAAGAATGAAAGCACGCACATCGCATTGAGGTAAACTGTTTTCTATATTCAAAGTGACAATTCATGCGAAAGTTAGACAAGAAGCGGAACTTAATTATTTAAGACAGGGCAAATTGATCAGTAAGGTATACTCTGTACTGAGAAAGAAGCTTATTTAAAAAGAGTTTAAAAAAAGAGATTTATACACGAAAACGAGATTTATACTTCGAAACAATACGTCTTTTTGTTAGGCATTACCAAATATAGATTTGAGAAGGGCTGAAAATCCAGCCGAAACGTTATCTGTCTTATTATATGACTTAAAACTTATATTGAGGAAGTTTTCATTGTGCCCAAAACCAAGAACATAAAAACTTATAAATGAAATTATATAAAAGAAACAAACCCAACGAATTGAGAAAAATCAAATAGTATATATAAATATATATATATATATATATATTATATATATATATATATATATATATATATATATATATATATATATATATATATATAATATATATATATATATATATATATATATATATATATATATATATATATATATATATATATATATATATATATTCGTCTGTCGGTTGCAGTGCTGCCCTTCATATTGATTAAAGAGCATATAAATACATGCTTATGCATGTGTACGCCACTGTAAAACGGTCTCAAAATACTTTGGAATAATACTGATTGAAAATAACGTCCAAATAACCGATCACTTATTTTATGCCTTATTTAAATTATGCCAATTTGATTCACTCGGAATGTGAATATAAATAAATTGCAAACTAACATTGAATTATTGAGTTATTGTCTGCATACTGGTTGCATAAATGGTGACAATTCACGTACCAGGTTTTCGAAATGATTATACCGAAATGCTATTTGCGTGTGCAGTATAAAGATTGTTAGAAGAAATCAGATTGAAATAATTCATGATTGAAAACTTTTTCACGCAAACGAATTCCAGAATTTTCCATGGTTATTTGAGGAGGGCAATTTATCGTTTGAAATATGCTCCCACTCTCCCACGTATTAAAATTGATGGATGCATCTAATGAAATGATATCTGCGAAATTGCTTACTTAACAACAATTATCTCTGCGTAATATTGCTCTTGTTCAATACGATGAAATAAAATGGGTTAACGCTTGAATCAATCTTCAAAAAACATATCAATATATTAATGATCCATGTAGCAATTTTATAATCGATATAATATATATACATATATATATATATATATATATATATATATATATATATATATATATAAATATATATATATATATATATATATATATTATACAGTGGCGTAGATAGGGGGGGATCAAGGGGATCAATCCCCCCCCATGAGCCTACGAAAATTATAATAGAATTGAATAAAAGTCTTCGTATCTACGTATTTAAGTATACATGAAATTTATAAAGCACTAGCACCTCTTTTGGTATTATGTATGTGCGATTATATGAAAATCATGTAGATATGTTTTCGTGACGACTGTGCAATTGTGTGTGCAATATCTACTTATAATTTCAACATTATAATTAATCAAGAAATTGAATCGTTTATCTAATTTGGGGTGAAGTAACTATTATTTTTGAGCATATTCTATTCAATGTTCAATTAGTACGTTTAATCGGCCACTTTGAGCAAAAAACTTGTTTAAAAAAGTTCGAATGGGTCTAATAGAAAATTTTCATTTCGAAAGGAAGAAGTCAACCAAAATCACCTCGTACTTCTTCTCTTTATCAATTGTATACTATACTTACTATTAAACAAAACTGCTCGAACTTTTGTTTAATGGTGTAGTATTATATCTAAAACACGAGCAGTTTTGTTTAATAGTATAGGTAGTATACAATTTGGAAAGAAAAGAAGTGTGAAGAAGTTTTGATTGACTTCTTCCTTGGTTAATAAAATTTTCCATGTCACACACGTTTTTTGTTCCTAGTGACTGATTAAATTTCTGTTTACATAGAATATTTTCAATCAATATTTAATATTTCGAATATTTTTAGAGCATGTATCAAAATATGAGTAACACTTTTGGCTTTGAAAATTTAATTACTCCATAACATTTTGAAGTAAATAAAAATTTTCTGTGATAGCGTTCAATCCATTTCTGGACTTGGAGAAAGATTTACTAATCATGAGAATATAGTCCAGTCAACAAGTGCTTCTATTGTTCAGTTCTGTTCATGAGTCTCGGAAAAATATGAACAATGTGTCATTCGATTCGAAAGAGCATGAAGATATTTTTTGAAAAAATTTAAGTTCCGTTCTTGAAAATTGTAAAACTTATAATCTATTTACTGAAAGAAAAAATTATCTCAAAAACTAATTGATATTTTTGATATCTAAATATATATACAAAAAGAGGAAATTTTCTAAAAGAAAGTCTCCCGGAACTGTAGGATTAATATTTATAGTTTTCTCAGAGTAAAAATACGGCCGACAGCGGGTAGTATGGCTTGCGAAAGTAGCGCCCATTTGGGACACTTTAACAATAAACATTGTTCAAGTATATTAAATATTAAATTAAGGAAAGAAAAATGTCAGGTTCTTACTGGATAGGTAAGTGAACAATTATCCAGTGACAAAACATTTTTATCGCGATTTTTCAATTGGTTATGCAATAGTTTTTTGCTGCTTGAACAAGAACATTGCAAGTGTAATAACTGTTGAACTATAGATCTGATACTTTTTTCCTTCCTTGGAGCTAGTTTCAAAAAAATGCAGAATAGATTCCTGTTAAAAAAATTAAATTTTTCAGTGTTTTATTAACAATTTACGCACTTTAATTAATCAGTAGTTTCTTTTCTTGATTCTCTTATAAACAACGCATTTGTTCATAACAATTTTTTAAACAATAGGAAATGAATATTGAAGAAACCCTTTCCATGTAGCTTCCGATAATAAAAAACGGATCATTAAAATTATAAAAAAAAATTAATTTTGATTTTGCAAAACTATACCTACGTAAATTGTCAATAAACAACTGAAAAATTGCAATTTTTTCAATGGGAATTTACTCTGAAGCCTTATAATAATAGCTTCAAGAATGAAAAATAATTTCAGACCCATAGTGAACATTTATCACACTTACAATTTTCATGTTCAAGTACCAAACAATTGTTAATTAACTATTGCATAACTAATTCAAAAATCGCTATTATTGCTGGATTATTGCTCATTCACCGATTTAGTAACTGTCTGAATTTTTCATTCCTCAATATTCATATTTAATATGGAAAAATAATTGTTGAAGTGCCCTAAATGGGCGTGACTTGCCCAAACCAAATTACCCGTTTTCGGCCATATTTTTAAGAAAATTATGAATATTGATCCTACAGTTCCAGTAGTTGGGTCTTTTTTTTGGGAAATTTCCTCTTATTTTCGAATCTTTCTTCATATTTCAAAAATCTCAATTAATTTTTGACATATTGGCAGGGAACCAACCCCTCTTTTTTTGAGTATATTGTTTACTTTCACAATTTTCGAATTTTTATTTTTCTCAAAAAGGTCTATATGCTATTACGAATCGAATGACATCTTGCTCATATTTTTCCGAGACTGCTGAAAAAAGTTAAACAAAAAAGCTAGACTAAATATATTAGAAAGATTTTCGATGTTTTTCAAGCATGATTTATACGAAATTGACAAAGCAGTTGATAAATTCATCAAAACTGATGAGTTTTATCAAAAATTTCTTACTGCCACACCTGCTGTTCTCGTAACTTGAAAGTGTGAAAAAAATATTTAATGCGTGAAGGCGATGTTAAGCCTAAAAATTCAATAATAGAGCTTGATGATTGCCTAGAAATTTTTTTTTCGAATATCAATATGTTGTTCAGAATATTAGCTATGCTGTCGATATCGACGTTTGAAGCGAATAGAAACGATTCAAAGGAGCACGATAAAAGAAGTGGACTTATAATGACCCTTCTGAATATATAAAATTCATTGCAAATTAAAAACTCATGTTTGTCTAATTTTTTGTTTTTGAAAGGTTTGGCTGCTCTGGCAATTCATCGTGAAATTGGAATCACAGTTGACGAAGTCATGAATGTCGAAAAATGCCGAAAACTAGATTTTCTTCTCTAATTATCCCAAGAATATGTTCAATGATTTATATATCCAATTTAATATAATTCAATTTTTCACTAATTTTTTCCAATTCAAATAATTTGAATTTTTTGCAATTTAATTCAATTTTTCTGCCTAGTTTGTACTATCTACATAAAATATTATTTTTATCAACAAGAATAGAACTTTAGAAGAAAAACTTATGAAATTTTGCACTAAGTCATATACCCCCATCGCAAAAAGCTATCTACGCCACTGATATTATATATATATATATATATATATATATATATATATATATATATATATATATATATATATATATATATATATATATTTATATATATATATATATATATATATATATATATATATATATATATATATATATATATGCATATATACATATATATATATATATATATATATATATATATATATATATAATATATATATATATATATATATATATATATATATATATATTTATATATATTTATATTTTAAATATATATATAAAAAAATATATATATATATATATATATATATATAAATTTATATATATATATATATATATATAATTTATATATATATATATATATATATATATATTATATATATATATATATATATATATATATATATATATATATATATATATATATATAAAGGGTTTTTCAATAAGAGCGGGTAGATTTTGGCAGCCTGTGGCGGCTATGTTGTTCTGGCGGCGACTGTCAAATCTGTTGTTTATTATTCAGTCCCTTATGCCAAATTACAATGACAAGTTAAACTATTGAGCAGCACGCCCAAATGATAAAACTTGATTACCAAAATGAGTGTTCGTTAGTGCAAACGTTGCGATCATTGCGCCCATTTTACGGCAGACGCGGTGGCCCTTCACAGTCGACTCTCCAACGTTTAGTGGCCAAATTCGAGGCCAGTGGTTCGGTAAATAATCAACCAACACCAGTACGTCGCAAAAAAGCTAGATGGGCTGAGAACATCGCCGCTGTCCGTGAAAGTGTGCAGGAGAACCCGAGGCAGTCAATTCCTCGCCGTTCACAAGATCTCGGCCTTTCAAAAACTTCAACATGGCGAATTTTGCGTCGAAACTTGGAACTGCACCCCTACAAGATTCAACTGACACAAGAGATCAAAGTAAACGACCATAGACAACGCCGTTTGTTCGCTGCCTGGGTTTCATATCTTTTGGAAGAGGATCTCAATTTTGGCCGAAAAATTATCTTTCATATTTTTGGATGAATGGGTATGTGAACAAACAGAATTGCCGTATATGGGACGACGCCAACCCACACGAGGTGCATCAGGTGGAAATGCATCCACAAAAAGTTACTGTGTGGTGCGGATTGTGGTCCAGTGGAGTCATTGGTACGTACTTTTTCGAAAACGACGTTGGTGAGGCAATCACCGTCGACGGAGAGCGTTACAGAACGATGTTAATGAAATTCTTCTATCCCAAATTGAACGATATGGACATGTGGTTTCAGCAGGACGGCGCTACGTGCCATACAGCGAACGCCTCAATGGACATTCTGCGTGAACGCTTTGAGGATAGGGTTATCTCTCGGAGAGGTGACGTGAATTGGCCACCAAGATTGTGCGATTTAACCCCGTTAGACTTCTTCTTGTGGGGTTTTCTGAAGTCACAAGTCTGCGCCAATAAGCCTCAATCGACCGATGCCCTCAAACTCAACATAACGCAGGCCATCACACAAATTCAGACTGATCTATGCGGCAGAGTTATTGATAATTGGACCAATCGTATACGTGCCACCGTGAGAAGCCGCGGCTGACATTTAAACGATGTCGTATTCCATACGTGATGGCATACATGGGTCTCTCAAATAAAAAAAGAATTTCGTTAATATCTCACACACAGCTTGTTTTATTTCATTTCAACATCTACCCGCTCTTATTGGAAGAAATTTGTAATTGAGGTGAAAACCCCTTTTTAATAGTTGTTACTGGTTAATGCTGAGTTAGATTGTTCAAGATTTAATCATTACGGAGTTTTGTTTACATGCAACGTTCTCTTGGATATTTTAATGTTAACAAATTTGAGAACACCCAAACCTCAATACTCAGTAAGTTAAGTTCCTTTAATTGTAGAGCTGACATAATATTGTTCTTCATTGTTTGTAATAGTGTTCTCTTGTAGACGCCCTGAAGCAGGATTGTGTATATATATAGGTATATATATATATATATATATATATATATATATATATATATTTATATATATTTATATACATATATATATATATATAAATATATTTATATTTATATATATTTATATATATATATATATATATATATATATATATATATATATATATATATATATATATATATATATATATATACCTACTGATTCGCCTTTATTCGGCAATAACAAGCCCTTTGAGCTTGAAAACCGACTTTATTGAACAGTTAATGTTTCGCTACGAGATTCGTGACTTCTGAAAGATCGGCAAAATAGTTTGTTTTCACCTTTAGAATCAAAATTCTTTTATAGTGAAAACTGAATTAATTAGTAAATGCTTTTTATGATTTTTCTGTTTTCTGGAAATGCATCTCACTCGATAAAATAAAACTTATTTGAACTTATTTACACCAACAATTTGTACCTAATATATCACCGTATGTAAAAACCACGTCATTTTCAAGTGAGTGACTACAATGTTAAGGAAAGACTAAAGGATTCATTCCTACCTGAAGCATACGTGAGGAACTGCCTATGTTATGGGAGGAACTCTTCAGCCAGGTCATGGTTAAACTTGGATGATGGGTGAGATCGAATAAGTACTGGAAGAAAAGAGGTGGGTGGGAATTCAGGGGATCAGCATGACCTAGCATAGTTGTTAGTTTGAAAGCCGTAACTTACCTACGACTCAGGAAATCTCTGAGAAAAACACATGACAGACCTGTCGATCCCATGCTTTGAACCCGAGCCTACAGAATGTAATATGGCGATCCAGGCAAATTAGCTTGGTTAATTATTAACCAATCACAATTATTAACTTATAAATTGATTATAAGTGGCATTGGAAAATCCTAGCTTTTATTTCTTTTCGAAGTTCAACAATGGAAATAAATAATTATGGTCTTAACCCTTTCACTCACGCATTTTTGTTTTTCAAGATAAAAATCCGAAATTAGAAAGACTTACTCTAGTATTTTTCTACAATTTTTTGGTGTACTCGAAAAATATACTGCACATTATGAGTAAACGGTATATATATGACTTGTACAATATATTTCACATTTTGAATAATTGGTAGTGTATCTGCGATTTTGTAAAATGAAATGCAATTGAAAAACAACATGGGGTTACAATATTTATTTGTGTGATATATCAATAACAATTGTGTTTTTTGAAATGCATAAATGTATATTGCACTTAGAGCAAACATGTACATTCAGGGAATTTGAATCTGGAAGAAAAAGATTTTTCATCAAAATTACTTTCCATATAATCTGAACTTCCTTGTTTTACCATATTTTCATCATAATAATCATTGCTTAATTGTACGTCCCTATCTCCCCACCCATAATCGTCATCACTAAGCCCTTCAATATCTGATAGGCCTCCTCAATTAGTTTCAATAACTATTCTTCAGTTAACGACACGTTTTTACTAATCTTTCAATTCTTACTACTATGAAATAAATCTAATATAACAAGAACTCTAAATAACGTGGAGTTTTTTAGGATACCTGTCGATTTCCGTTTACTCACAATGAACAATATATTGTACAGTAATATTTACTTAAATATAGAAAAAAATAAACTAAATTTTCAGCAAGTTCACTATGAAAGTAATAAATACACGTATCGGTTATTACCAAAATAAATATTGCAAACAAGTCACAACATGCTTTAAAGTTTGAAGCGCCACCTCATTTCAACATTCTGAAAAAACTACTACAAGTCAGTAACAGATACCATTAATAAAAACATTTTATTATATATATATATATATATATATATATATATATATATATATATATATATATATATATATATATTATATATATATAATAAAATGTTTTTTTATTAATGGTATCTGTTACTGACTTGTAGTAGTTTTTTCAGAATGTTGAAATGAGGTGGCGCTTCAATATATATATATATATATATATATATATATATATATATATATATATATATATATATATATATATATATATATACAGGGTGTACCGATCTTACGATAAACTTCGGTATATGGGTTATTTTAAGAGATATCAAAAAATGTTAATAACAAAAATGGTAGATGTCTTTAAGGTCCATATTTTGAAATTACCTCGAACTATACAGAGTGTTGCATAACTCCGTTACAAACTAAACATATGTTTTTTTAAATGAGAACCCCTGTATATTATACCAAATTCGGATTTCTCACATTTTTTTGAAGATTTTGATATAAGGTTTTGCTATGTTATACAGAGTACTTCAAAAGATATGGACATCTTTATATGAAAATCGTAGGTAAATCAACGCTCTGTAGATTATTGTGCGTTGGAGGAACAAATTTTATTTTGCCTAACAGAATTTCGTTATATGATGCAATATCTCCGTATCATAATAAATTTTAATTATTCTTTATTTTGTATGCAGGGTGGACGGAAACTCGAACCTTTCATTTTCTCTCTTATTTCAAATGGAACACCCTGTATTTTATAGCACAAATAGAATCTTCTTTTATGTAGCTTCAATTTTTTTCAAGCATTTCCTATAACCAAAGTTAATAAAAACAGAGTTATTCTGTAATATTTATTGTGAACCATAATCATTAACCTTATATGTGAAAGCAATGAACGTTGAATGTAACAAAAAATCCTAAATAATAATAAATTTTAATAAACAATTCATTCTTAACAAAACAAGTCACCAAAAGTATAATTCTAACCGTAATATTAAACTAAATGTTCAAAGTGTTCATCGTTAACATCAATGTCAACGCTAACTGAGAAAATGTAATGGTTTCCAGCATTGCATTGATGTTAACAGGAACACTTTGAACATTTAGTTTAATACTAGAGAGAGGCTCCCCCGCCTATTAAATAGATCCGTGAAAACTATAGATCGATGAAAATATAGTTTCCCGAACCACGATGAGTGCAAAGCCGGTCCCTGCCTCTGTCGAACGGTACGCGACGCGTCAAGTGCTGAGCTCGTCCCTGTCTCTGTCGAACGAGCGCGCCATCTGCTCGCTGTCAATTTCGATTTCGTGCGGTATCGGCTAGATGCTACGACCTCATTGGGACTCGCCGTGCCGAAACTTCTCGATAGAATTCAACCCGTCCAACTATCGGCTCCAAAGGCGGTCACGTGAATTCAAGTCCATGGGCCAATCTCCTTATCTCGGCTTCATAAGTTTGCCAAAATGCGGCCTTCGGCCGTCTGCATTTTGGGAAGTCGAATTTGGCAAACCAATTATTTATTTGGTATTATATATTACGGTTAGAATTATACTTTTTGTGACTTGTTTTGTTAAGAATAAATAATTTATTCTTAACAAAACAAGTCACAAAAAGTTTTAATGAACAATTATTGTTCATTAAAATTTATTATTATATAGGCTTTTTTGTTAAATTCAACGTTTATTGCTTTCACATATATGGTTTATAATTATAGTTCACAATATATATTACAAAATAACTCTGTTTTCATTAACTTTGGGTACAGGGAATGCTTGACTAAAATTGAACTTACATAGTAGAAGATTCTATTTGTGCTATTATATATTCCATTTGAAATAAGAGAGAAAATCAAAGGTTCGAGTTTCCGTCCACCCTGTATACAAAATGAATAATAATTAAAATTTAATATAATACGGAGATATTGCATCATATAACGAAACTCTGTTAGGCAAAATAAAATTTTTTTCTTCAACGCGCAATAAGCTACAGAGCGTTGATTTACCTACGATTTTCATATAAACGTGTCCATATCTTTTGAAGTACTTTGTATAACATAGCAAAAACATATATCAAAAGCTTCAAAAAAATGTGAGTAATCCGAATTCGGTATAATATATAGGGGTTCTCATTTAAAAAAACCATATGTTTAGTTTGTAACGAAGTTACGCAACACTCTGTATAGTTCGAGATAATTTCAGAATATGGACCTTAAAGACATCTACCATTTTTGTTATTAACATTTTTTGATATCTCTTGAAATAACCCATATACCGAAGTTTGTCGTAAGATTGATACACCTTATATATATATATATATATATATATATATATATATATATATATATATATATATATATATATATATATATATATATATTATATATATATATATATATATATATATATATATATATATATATATATATAATGTATGTATATATATATATATATATATATATATATATATATATATATATATATATATATACATATGTTTATTTTCTGGTTCTCGCGGAGATTTCTGGTTGTCTGGTTTCCCGGGTTTGTATCTGCGTATGGGCTTCGTTTTCGTTGAAGTCTGCTCGACGTTTCGGCAAACTCACATTTGCCATATTCAGGTAGCTCTTCTTGGTTGGAGTGAATACACTGAACTCCAGTTCACTGTCACACTGAACTGGAGTTCAGTGTATTCAGTCCAACCGAGAAGAGCTACCTGAATAGGGCATATGGGATTTCGCCGAAACGTTGAGTAGACTTCAACGAAGACGAAGCCCATACGCGGATACAGACCCAGGAAACCAGACAACCATATATATATATATATATATATATATATATATATATATATATATATATATATATATATATCTATATATATCTATATATATACATATATACATATATATATATATATATATATATATATATATACAGGGTGACCCAGACCTACGTAATCGGTCCATAACTTTTTTGTCATTGAAGATATTGATATAAAATTTTCAGAGCAAATATCGTCTGACTAAATCTATTTTTCAAAATTATTTTGAAGAAAATTTCACTTTCGGTTTTGCCGGAAGTGATATCAACTTTGTTATTTCAAATGGAATACCCTGTATATTTTTTGATTTTCGAATTTCTCATGTAATTTATAATAAAATTGTCATAACATTCTTTATACCTAAAATGAACAGTTTTTGAGTTATTAACTTTTTTCGTAAAATTTTGACAGTTGCGTATTCAACAAAAATAGGCTATAACTTCTTTGTTAGTAGGTCTATTGGTATTCGGTTTAGATTTTTGTAACCTTGACGCAGTGTTTTATTCATTCCTTGTCAAAATTTTCTATATTTCTAACTTATTACTTGATAAAATCTAGGGTGAAGTTGGCAAATTTCAAACTTTAATAAGTTTCTTATTCCTAATGGAACACCTGAGAAATCGTCTAGCGTGTTATTTTGACGTATCTATGGATACCAATAATTCAAATTACTTAAAATCTAATTGTGTCATCTTTTCTAGTATTTTTTCAGTTAATAAAATGACTTTTACACGATCGAAATGTTCTGCTAGCTAGTAGAATTTATCATCAAAAATATTCTGATTCTGATTCAACTACGTTTTGTGATTCTGTTATTAATAAGCATTGATTTTTGTCTGTATAACATTGAAATGTATAATTTGGAGTAACTGTTGGATCATGCGAATGTACCATAGAGATATCTGAATGTACTCCTGACCAAAATGATAATGTCACACTTGACATTGAAATTTGACATCAGTCTACTACTATATGTTGTTTATAAACAACAATAATTATTGAATATTAACTTCTTAGAATTACTATTTTTTCAATATCTTTTCGGATATCAGCATCAGGTGCTACAAACCTAATGAACAGAAAAGGTGACACAATTAAATTTTAAACAATTTTTGTAATTCGTATCCATGGATACGTCAAAAATAACTCGCTAGTCGATTTCTCAAGTGTATTGATATATAAATTATTACAAAATTGTGGAATATCTTTGTTTTTATCAACTTTAGGTATAGAGAATGGTTATACAAATCGAAACGTAATTGAATAGCAAATTTAATAATGCAAAAATATACATACCATTCCATTAGAAATAAGAAAGTTATTAACGTTTGAAATTTGCCAACTTCACCCTAGATTTTATCGAGTAATTAGTTAGCAGTATGAAAAATTTTGATATGGAATAAATGAAACAATGTTTCAAGGTTACAAAAATCTAAACCGCATACCAATAGACCTACTAACAAAGAAGTTATAGCCTATTTTTCTTGAGAACGCAACTGTCAAAATTTTACGAAAAAAATTAATAACTCGAAAACTGTTCATTTTAGGTATAAGGAATTTTATGACAATTTTATTATAAATTACATAAGAAATTCGAAAATCAAAAAATTTACAGGGTATTCCATTTGAAATAACAAAGTTGATATCACTTCCGGCAAAACCGGAAGTGCAATTTTTTTCAAAATAATTTTGAAAAATAGACTTAGTCAGGTCATAATTGCTCTTAAAATTTCATATCGGTATCTTCAATGACAAAAAAGTTATGGACTGATTACGTAGCTCTGGGTCACCCTGTATATATATATATATATATATATATATATATATATATATATATATATATATATATATATATATATATATATATTCAGAGGGGACTGTTTTGGAAATGTGTCATATCAATAATAATATAAATACCATGAATTCCAAAACTTAAGCAGTATTTACAGTTTAATAGTGGAAATTAGATGATTGATGGATGCTGAAATGTTTAGTCCATTGAAAAGTTACATTGGACCTTGCGTTTTTTAGAGGACGCAATTTAATTGTTGGAATGTGTGAGGGGAGTCACTAGGACCTTAACTCCAAGTTTGTGGGGTCGCAACCCTTGCTCCGCGGCCGTCATATTAGAAAAAGGGGCGCAAATACCCTTTTCGCTATATCTCCCGAACTATGCATCCCACAAAAATGTTGTCATGATATAATTTGTAGCAAATCGCTAAGTCTACAATTTTTTTCATTCAACCTTTTTCAATTAAATGATAAATAAAAAAGTTATCAACAAAAATATGAGAAAATTCACCAACAAATTTTCTTTTGTGTTATATAACTGCTTCATTTTTTATTTCACGACCAAATGACCCTAGACCAATCTTATAGAGCATTTTCTAACCAACATTTTCACCTATAATTTTTTTGGATTTGAGGAATTCATGGTCGTTCCAGAGCGCTCCAAAGTCGACTAGGCTCTTACTACTCGCAATAATCCGGTAACTATGAAACGTTTGCCTTATTTTTTTATTTTCATAACTCATTTTAAATATTCTTCTAGACATTTATATATGATCAACTAAAAATTACCTTTTTTTCTTACTATACAGCTTGAAATATTCTTGTTTTTTACAATAATTTCTAACGCGACTGTACATTCACAAACAAAGTCGTGGGAACGTTTGCATCACACAAAAAAGGATCAATCAACAGCAATATCCCAAGAAAAATTTATTGGTAATGAAAAGAACAAAGCAAACTTCATAGACATTCTGAAAACTGCACTATCAGAGGTGAGTTTTTGTGTTGACCACGCTGAATCAGATGCACATACAGCAATCGTCTATTCTGCGCTTGCTGCGTCCCAATCCTATGACATTGACATTATTGTCTTGGTCATGGTATTAGGAAGAAAATAGTCCAACATTTTGTTTTTAAAACCTTCAAAAGGACGGACATCTGACTAGTTATACAGCCCTTCAAGTTTTATATATGGAGACGTTATGGCTGAGAATTTGCTGTTTCTCTATGCTTTGTCTGGATATAACACTACATCAGCAGCCTATAACATGGGTGCACTGAAATTCATTAAAATTATGGAGAAACATCCTGAGTAAGCTAGCGGTACCTCGTTATACCTCAGTCAGAAAGTGGATCCAATTTGCTCACTCTCGTTGGCGAACGTTTCTTCGTTGCTTTATACGGCGGTAATAAAGATGATACGCTTCGCCGAGAAGTAACCAAGAACACATTTAGTTTGTCATCGCTTCCTCCTACACAAGATGCAGCCTGTTTCCACAGTCTCTACCAGGTGCAGTCGTGGCACCGCAATCCTGAAGATTGGGGCTAGAAAAAGCATGGAAACATTTGGATACCAATCCAAACTTTGAAGCTTCCAACACCCCCTGATGATTTTCTGCAGATGCAAAGGGAATTGTGGAAGAATGTGTGGTTGACTCCGATTTTAACTCCAAACCTTTACTTTAGAAGCTGAATTAGATCCTGAATAGCAGCCTGGACCAGTAGAAAAGAATAGCTGTAAATAATAGTTGAAATATATAATTATCTCCAAAATTATCCCACCTGGGAAAAATATTAAAATCGATGTATGAACTGCTACGATAGTCTCGGTATCATAGGATTGGGACGCAGCAAGCACAGAATAGACGATGATTGTATCTTCATCTGATTCAGCTTGGTCAACACAAAAACCTACCTCTAGAAATTCAGTTTTTAGAAGGCCTATGACGTTTGCTTTGTTCTTTTCATTACCAATAAATTTCTCTTTGGATATTGCTGGTACGGTGCTCTTATCAAACTTAATCTCGGTTGAATGATGCTTTTTTGTGCGACGCAAGCGTTCCCACGACTTTGTTTGTAAATGTACAGTCGCGTTAGAAATTATTGTAAAAAACAAAACTATTTTAAGTTGTATAGTGAGAAGAAAAGGTAATTTTTAGGTAGTTGATCATATATAAATGTTAGGACAAATATTAAAAACGATTTATGAAAATAAAAAAGCAAGGCAGACGTTTCATAGTTACTGGATTATTGCGAGTAGTAAGAACCTAGTCGACATTGGAGCGCTCTGGAACGCCCATAAATTCCTCGAATCCAAAAAAATTATAGGTGAAAATGCTAGTTGAAAAATGCTCTATAAGATTGGTCTGAGGTCATTTGGTCGTGAAATGAAAAATGAAGCAGTTATATAACAAAAAAGAAAATTTCTTTGGAAATTTTCTCATATTTTTGTTAACAACTTTTGTATTTGTCATTCTATTGAAAAAAGTTTAATTGACGAAATTGTAGACAAAGCAATTTGCTACAAATTATTTCGTGACAACATTTTCGTGGGATACATAGTTCGGGAGATATAGCGAAAAAGGTGTTTGCACTCCTTTTTCTAATATGGCGGCCGCAGGACAAGGGTTGCAACCCCACTAACTTGGAGTTAAGGTCCTAGTGACCCCCCTCACACATCCCAACAATAAAATTGCGTCCTCTAAAAAACGCAAGGTTAGCCTAAAAAAATTTAACATTTCAATGGACTATCTTCAAAATAAGAAGATATGAATCACTGGCTGTTTCTTTGCTGTATCGAACACCTAGAAGATTTCATTGATGTGTTGCATATCCGTTCACATTTATGGACGATTTTGGAGGGTGGTTTTATGTTTGCCAATTTGGACGAGACTATTATTTTAATCAGAAATATTTTGTTATTAATTTCAGTCGTATAAAGTTCTTAACTCATTTGTGGTCTTAGTCTCAAATCCGAGATGGAATACAGAGCCTTAAGAATAAATGGATCATCATTAAATTTTTGCCCAAATTATGGTCGAAATACCCTTATCTTATTCTCAATATTAGTCTGAACGACTAGTATAATATTCATTTATTTTCTATATATATATATATATATATATATATATATATATATATATATATATATATATATATATATATATATATATATATATATATATATCATATATAAATATATATATATATATATTGTGTACATTAACTTACTAGTTTATCTGTAATCTACATATCATCAACTTATTTATAACAACGCTATGAAATACATTGGATCTGTCAATTTTAATTTGTTTTGTTTTGTTTTTGAATATAGTTTTCTAATTGATCACCTGAGATGCCATCTGTGCGCTTGTACGAATAAATAAATATGGTATTGGAAGTTATTATTTCATTTCGATTATGTTGTACGTTTACAATCACAGATGTCATCTCAATATAGGTTTTATCTCATTTAAGGATACTATGGTAAATATTTGTTAAATTTTTTCAGATCGGTTCTGTCGTTTATAGAGTCTTTTTCTTTTTGAATATATATCATTTCTAAAAAAGTCCTTATTTTGTTGTTGGTTTTTCTGTGTAGGATCTGAAAGTTATCGAAGTCGAAACTATGGTTTCTTGTTATTTCATGTTTCTTTAGGGTTGTTGAATTCTTCGCATATTTTAGGCCATTAATCCTTTCTTTTATATATTGTGTTGTCTGGCCTATGTATACTCCCGGACATTCCTTGCATTTTAGTTGGTAAACACAGTTTGATGTTTTATCCTTTGGAATTTTTGATTTCAGCTTGCTGTAAAGAGGCTTTAAGTTGTTTGTGGGCTTGTGTGCAATTTGTATGTCAGTGTCCTTGAATATGTGATTTATCTTCTCTGGCAGATTTTTCACGTATGGGATTGCTATATATTTTTTGTCTTCTTAATTTTTTTTATTAGTCTCATTATTGGTGGAATTATAAGCTGAATGTATTCTAGTTTTGAATATTTTCTCTATGAATTTTGGTGAATAGTTGTTTTGATTTAGGATCTCTTTTGCTTTTCTTATTGTTTCGATACGATATTTCGGTGATGTCAGTTTTATCGATCTATCTGCAATCCCTGAAACGACACTTTTCTTATATTGAATTGCTGTTGTTTCTACTTTCGAATTGTTGTTATTATCTATCAGTGTTATATCCAAAAAGTTTATTCTGTTGTCTTTCTCTATCTCTACTGTAAATTTAAGTTTTGGATGGTAGTTGTTTAGTTCATTTAACATTGGTGTTATATGTATATATAACACCTAAAGTTTTACTGTGCTCTAAACCCAAGAAAATTGCACCTTAAATATATAAAATATAGCACAAGAAATTCTACCTATCGTATATATATATATATATATATATATATATATATATATATATATATATATATATATATATATATATATATATATATGATTATCCACTTCTACTTCTAGTATAGCACCTGTATTCACTGTTTTTTTTTCGATCTAGCTCATTTCTTCTCTGTACCAGCGAAGACTTCGAGGATGGTATCTATTATTTTTATCTTCATTCTCACAAATTCTGCAAGGTTGATAACAATGTTTCACTTGCGATTTTTGTTTTGTGCTCTTATTTATAGGGTCAACATTCTTATTACTGTTATACTTCTTCTTTTCAACTATATTTTCATGACCTCTTAACCCATTGAATAAATCTTCAGAATGTTTCAAATTTTGTCTATTCTCTCTCTCACATATATTGGTAATCCAGCCGCAATCGAGTTTATTAATGTTATATTGTCTATAGTTTCATTTGTTTCAAGTAATAATATCTTCCCGTTCTTTTTTTAAAGCATAATCTAGCAAAAAAATCGCGCGCCTCTATTTCCTATATCGCCAGGCCTTTAGCTTTCATTATTTATGAAGCTTTTGGGGAGGGAATATTTCCGGAATCCTTGAAAATTGCCGTTATAAAACCTCTATATAAAAAAGGGAATCCCGAAGATCTAGGAAACTACCAACCCATAAGTCTGCTCACTTCATTCTCGAAAATCTTTGAAAAACCCTTGGTGAATAGACTATTAAACTTTTTTCATGAATGTAATATATTTTCAAGATACCAGCATGGGTTTCTAAAGAATAAAAATACAATGACTGCAATTGACGAACTGACGCAAGCCATACTTGAAGCACTAGAGAGAGGAGAAGTACCAGTAGGCCTATTTATCGATCTTTCAAAGGCATTTGACTGTGTGATTCATAGTGAACTCCTTCGAAAGCTGTCAATGTGTGGAATTAGAGACAAACAACTGGATTTGCTGAGCAGTTATCTCCATGGACGCGTTCAGAGAGTAGTTATGAATGTTGATGGTGAAACCATAATATCAAAGGATAAAAAACTTGAGATTGGGGTTCCTCAAGGAAGTATTTTCGGACCTCTCCTCTTTGTAATATATATCAATGATTTTCCAAATATCTTTCAGAGACAACCAAAAATTTTAATGTACGCTGATGATACAAATATATTAGTGACAAAACAAAATGTTGAAGACTCAATAACAACAAGTGAGAATGCCATTTCAGATATATCAGACTGGCTCGGTAAAAATAATCTATCTATGAATGCAGACAAAACGGAATGTGTGGTATTTACAACATCCCATACTAAAGTAAATACTCCACCCAGTATAAATGTTCTAGACACATCCACTGAAATAAGTCCATATACAAACTTTCTTGGTGTTGTCTTAGATTGTAATTTGAGATGGAATGGACAAATTGATAATGTAAAAAAAAACTAAATTCAGTGATCTATTCATTAAGAGTTTTATCAAGAAAAATAGACTTACATGTTCTTAAGACAGTTTACTTCTCAAATTTTCAATCTCTATTAAGCTATGGTTTTGTTATCTGGGGCAATAGCTCTGAAATATGTAAAATATTTACGGCACAAAAAACAGCCGTGCGAGTAATTTTAGAAATGAAGTTTCGCGATTCTTGCCGCGTTGTGTTTAAGCGTCATAATTTTCTAGCGGTACCAGGAATGTATATTTATTGTTGACTTTTATTTATATCAAAACACAGTAAATATTTTAAAGTTTTCAAGAACCTCAATAACACCAGAAATATCCACTATTTTCACATTCCAAGTCATTCTCTCACACTATCAGAGAAAAATACCACTTATATGCGCATTAAATTATATAATGTGTAACCCCGTAAATATCAAATTCTTGAAGACTATGGACAGTTCAAAAGAGAAATTTTTCAATACCTCATCAACATCGAGCCATATATTGTGCGGGAATTTCTTGAGTACAAGCCTAATGTTTCCGTGATTTGAATGTTGTTATTTGTTTAATCAATGTATGTCAAGACATGTTCTCCTTTCAAAAGTGTATTTTGATCTTGAGAATAAAGAAGTTATTATTATTATTATTATACATATATATGTATATATATATATATATATATATATATATATATATATATATATATATATATATATATATATATATATATATATATATATATACAAATATATATATATATATATATATATATATATATATATATATATATATATATATATATATATATATATATATATATATATATATATATATATATATATATATATATATATATATATATATATATATATATATATATATATATATATATATATATATATATATATATATATATATATATATATATATATATATATATATATATATATATCTAACTCAGTATTTCATCAGAAATATTCGAAAATACCTACCTATAAATTAGAAAACTTCATCTAATCCCGATTTGAATCATGTGTCTCACAAATTATCTCTAAAACTACAGTTAAATTTGCTGGGTAGAACATGAATATAATAAGTGTGAAAAATACAATAGAATAGGTTTGTGAGTCCATCGAAGAAGGGTTAAATTTTTGCTAAGGATATGTTTTGCATGAGCAAATATACTGATCTCAATTCGAAGGTGAACTAAGGTACTGGCTAGGCTCTTATATAATTTCCTCATAACTTACTTTCAAATGAAAACCATAAATACACAAAACATTTTATTCAAATGCGAAATTGTCATATGAAACCCAACAAGGAATCGCAAATCTCAAGTCAGATCATCCCGAAACCTTCCCACAGTTATATTTATTGTAATCGCTAAAATCTCTTCTACATGAAGGACATTATTATTATTTTATACGTGCGAAGAGTGCAAACGTTGTTATAAGGATCAAATAACATTCGAGTGAAATATTTTTACACGAACAAGTAGGCATCATCAGACTATTTACTATCAAGTTGTTTTGAAGGTAAAGCAGAGGAAAAAATAACCTGCACTCTGGCAATTTAATCGACTTAAGTAACTTTCTTACTCGGTTTAATTTCAATTAATTTCTGATTGTTTTGTTTTCCTGGGTTGGAATAATAATTTGTCTCACATTCACATTAACTTTTCATTCAAATCATATATATTATATCATATATCAATATATATAGATATACATATATATTTATATATATATATAAATAAATATTTATAAATAAAAATATATATATATATATATATATATATATATATATATATATATATATATATATATTATATATATATATATATATATATATATATATATATATATATATATATATATATATATATATATATATATATATATATATATATATATATATATATATTATATATATATATATATATATATATATATATATATATATATATATATATATATATATATATATATATATATATATATATATATATATATATATATATATATATATATATATATATATTCCATGGTACATATTATCATCTCCAGCGGCTTTAATCGAGTTGAATGAATTGAAATTTGGTTCCTAGAATTTATTGTGCAGAACGAAACTATCAAAGTTTGGTTAAAATTTTTCCAACCGCCGCCATTTTTACGTAGATATCTCTTATTTTTTCATGGCTTTCGAAAAATTTCCGAACTCCACAGTTCACATCTTCTGCAGACTCAGTTAGAGGATCGAGGTTCATTACGTACATTGCGTTCATGTTGACTTAAGATCCTTCATTGGATTTAACAGTTTTTCTCAATTGCATCTCGATCTGTTTCGCTATCTGTACGCAATGCACTTCGCGAATTGTTTTTACGGTAAAGGGTTGAAACTTGGTATGTGGGTTGAGTTGATGTTGAGGAGCATTTCTTCGTTTGTTTCATCTTTTTTCCTCGACCATGATGCACTTCCCGATTTTTTTTGAGTAAATAAATTATTTTCTACTTTTTGATTCGGTTAACTATGAGATGAGCGTGATTTTTCAAAATGAAAATCTATTCGTTAGATGCGTATCCCGACGCGATTCATTCCACGCGAAAAATACGACTCACGAGATGACGCTCTGCTGCCCACGAGTTTTTTTTTTCTGCACGATGAAGGTATGTTACAGCTTATTAACTTAATAAACGTGTACATATAAGTGTGTTGTATGATCTGGCTGGAGCAATTCCTCCCCATCACTCAATCAGCCTGCCTCCATCACACATACTTGAGGGAGGACAGGAACACGTGACATTTCTCTTCCTTGCAATTGTTTGTGCGTTCCATTTTTTGATACATTCAAAAGAATAATATTTCGACGAAGTAACAATTTTTGAAATTAAACAGTAGCAGCTTTTCAATGAAGTATCTCAATCTTTAATAAAAATTATGTGTATGTATATATATATATATATATATATATATATATATATATATATATATATATATATATATATATATATATATATATATATATATATATATATATATATATATATAAAAATATATTAATATATATATATATATATATATAGTATATATATATATATATATATATATATATATATATATATATATATATAATATATATATTATATATATATATATATATATATATAAATATATATATATATATATATATATATATATATATATATATATATATATATCCTGGTGGTTGAGCTACCTACCAGGCGCGTCCCCATGTTGCGGATAGGGGTACGCCGTGGTGTCCTCGGATGCTGCGGTTAGGAGCGTGATAAGTGGACTCTGCAGGTATAAAACCCTGGTATGGGTCGACAAAAACGCTTCCGTGGACAAGCTCCCACGTGTTTGTGCCGTGCGTGGCGACCCGTGTCGCTGGATGAAGGACACCTGGCAGTTAAGGGGGCCGAGCCTACCAACACACTGCTTTGGGCTGGATTTCAGCTAGACGGGCGGTCTGGAACTAACCCTCTCCTGATCAATCGGCTGTGTCGTACCGTCAGAGGTCCGGCAGGGTGAGCCTTTTGGGAGCGGTGGGGCGCTTTAGGGGGCTGGGGATCTGGGATAATGGTGGCCCCGTGGTCCCAGTGAACCATCACTCTCGCATCGCGTCGCTCGCTTCTGGGGGCTATATTTACCTGGTAACCTTGGTGACCGTGTGCGTTTGTCGCACGACAACCCCGAATGGGGCTCCGTGGCGGGTGAGAAGCCGGGTAAACGAAGAGACAAAACTCTTAATGGATGAAAAAGAAGCCAAAAACAAAGAACCTAGTCAGCCTGAAGCAGACTGGACAAAAACCAAACCCCGTAGGGGTTAAAGACTCAGTGGGACAGAGGCCAAAAGGAGAAGGGAGGCACGCGAGGAGGCAGAGCACGCAGTCTCGACTGCCCACCCCTCTGGACGCACCACCTCACCTTTGCCTCAACCCGCTGCAAAAAGGCCTTCAGGAGTGCCACCACCTAGGAAGTATTATCATCCTACTAGGAAGGATGAGCACCTAAAGGCAGGGCCGACAGTACAGAGGAAGGCTGTGAACCCGCAAGGTGTTTCACCTTCTTCATCCAAAAAACGCAACAGGTCTGGGACTTCCCAGGACTCTACTCCTGCGACTCATTAGAAGATCAGGAAAGTGTCTGGACCGAGGCCTGCCGTATCCACCTACAAGGAAGCGGCTCTAAATCACCTAAGAGTTGCAATAATTGACAAGGAGAACCCCTATAGAGAAATTCTACAGGACAAAGAGGCCCTTGTCAAAAAAGCGATGACAGAGGAACTGAAACGAACCATCCTGTCCGCCTCTAGCAGCACAACAAAGCCACCAACGTTCCGCTCATGGACATACTCTGGTGAAATCATCAGAGTTGTCTGTGATGACGAGAGCACACTGGCATGGCTGAAACAGGCGGTGGAAAAACTGAGGCCTGTGGAAGGCGTCACCCTTGCCGTAGTGCAGGTTGACCAGCTGCCGAGGCTGACAAAGGCCACCCTCTGGATCCCCGTGGAAGCGGACAGCAACCCTGAGGAAAAAGATATTGTGACCCGTCGCCTTACGGCGCAAAACCCGCTGGTCGACGTCGGGAGATGGTGCCTCTTCCACTATGAGGCCAAAAAGGACCTGAAAGGACACCTACTCATCTTGGGCATCGGAGATGAGAACATCAAAAAATTGAGGATGAGGGGGCTGAGAATGAGCTACTTCTTCCAATCTCTTTTGATCAAAATAAAGCCTGAGGAGAAGCAGCTGATATTCAGCAGCCTCCGATCACGGTAAGGGAGGAAAACAGGAGTATCCTCCTAAAAGAGCCGGAGGCTGAAGAGGGTGAGTTACCTAAGGATGTCGCTACGACACCTGAAGGCGACGACGCCACCCCACCAACTCCCACTATCAGCAACCCTGAGGTCACGGAAATGGAAGTCGCCTCCCCCACCTCCTCTATAACTGAGGAGTCAGCCCGGCGCAGCCACGAAGTGGTGGAGCCAGGAGCTAGGTGACCTCAAGAAGATGGTTAGGAAATCGTTCAATCGAGCTAAAATGACAAAACTAGCCTCTGACTGGAACCAATATAAGAAGTATCTAAGGCAGTTCAAAAAACTAGTTAGACAAAAACAAAGAGAAGCATGGAGAGCCTACTGTGAGGAAGTCGAAGACTACTCAGAGGCCGCCAGGCTTTGTCAAATCCTTGCTAAAGATCGAGACACAAACTCAGGTCTACTGAAGAAAGAAGACGGCACTGCTGATCTTCGCGAAAGCCTAGAGTTGCTTATGCAAACTCACTTTCCTAATTCCGTGGTCACAAAAGGGAAGTAATGGCCAACTGCATTTGAAATAGAACCTTCAGGAGTTGCAGAAAGCCAACCAAATAGTTACAGAAGACAGAATAGGATGGGCAATACAGACCTTCTCACCCTTCAAATCACCAGGCTTTGACGGCATTTACCCTGCCTTGCTACAGTGCAATGGGCGAATTAATGCCGCATCTGATGAGGATGTTCAGGACGTGCTTGGCGCGCCGGTACATACCACAGCCTTGGAGGGACGTGAGGTTGGTATTTATTCCTAAGACAGGTAGAATGGATTACGCCACACCCAAAGCATATCGACCAATTAGTCTGACTTCGTTTCTACTTAAAACAATGGAGATACTATGCGAACGATACCTAAGGGATGCTATTTTGAAAACACAACCACTGCATCCCAACCAGACGGCATATACCCCAAGCAGATCCACCGACACAGCCCTCCATCCATGGTTGCTGGTTGGATTGAGAAATCTTTGGACAACAAAGAGTCCACCCTGGGGGTGTTCATAGACATCGAGGGTGCGTTTGACAAAACCACCTTCCCCAAAATTGAATCCGCACTGGCAGTTTCCCAGACTGTCAGGGGCTGGATCTCAAACATGCTCTCAAAAAGAGCTGTTAGAATCAGTGTAGACAACATCCTCATCAGGGAAATGGTCGCGAGAGGCTGCCCGCTGGGAGGTGTCCCATCTCCGGTGCTATGGAACCTAGTTCTCGACAGCCTCTTGCGCCGCCTCTGCGATGAAGAATTCTACTCAATCGCATACGCAGATGACTTAACGATACTGCTAAGTGGAAAATTCGAAGGAGTTCTTTGCGACAGAATGCAGGGAGCCCTAAGAATAATCGAAAGATGGTGCGAGGAGAACTCTCTATCAATCAACCCCAGGAAGACGGAGATGATTATCTTCACAAAGAAAAGGAAACTGGGGCCATTAAAAGCACCTGTTCTCCTAAACACAGAATTAAGTCTCATGTCAGAGGTCAAATATCTGGAAGTGACCTTTGACGCCAAACTCACTTGGAATCTTCACCTGGACAGTAGACTGAAAAAAGGACACATCTCCTACGGACAGTGCTACAGGATCATGGGAAAAACCTGGGGACTGAAACCGAGGGTGGTCATGTGGATATACTGCCATCGTGAGACCGATGATAGCCTATGGAGCCGTCGTCTGGTGGCCTAAAAGCCAACAGGCAACGGCAAAGCTCAAGCTTGGGCAAATACAAAGGACCGCGTGTCTAAGTGTGACCGGAGCTATGCGAACAACACCAACTAGGGCAATAGAGGTGATGCTATGCCTGCCACCTTTGGATATTTATCTACAAGAAGTGGCCTTGGCAACTATGGTACGCCTTGAGACTATTGGTATGAATCCAGAAGTAGGATGTGGGGAGACTAGACGTCGCCTGTGCCTCGAGGCTACCAACACGATGCCTCTGCTACAGGTTAATGCAGAGAGCATTCCCCCGCGATTTGTTTTTGATAAACCCTACTCAATACACTCAAGCAGTGGAACTGTGACCTCCGATGATGGAACGATCAATATTTTCACGGACTGATCAAAGCAAGAAAAAGGAGCAGGCTGTGGAATATATTCGAGACACCTGCGATTTCAACTTAAGTGGACAATGGACAAATGTGCCAACATAGTTCAGATAGAGCTAACGGGCATAACCATTGCCGCGAACGAGATTGCTCGTAGGAACATAACGAACAAAACCATTATATATATATATATATATATATATATATATATATATATATATATATATATATATATATATATATATATATATATATATATATATATATATATATATATATATATATATATATATATATATATATATACTATATATATATATATATATATATATATATATATATATATATATATATATATATATATATATATATATATATATATATATATATATATTTATATATATATATATATATATATATATATATATATATATATATATATATATATATATATATATATATAATTATATATATATATATATATATATATATATATATATATATAACAGACCTTCGCTTATTCTGTTCGAAAAGTAATAATACTAAACCGTTAACGTTTCGTATTTCAATCAGCAATGTTTCCTACAAAATTTGAACGATATTTAGTCCATATAAAATTCAAAGTCACGCCTTCCAGAACCTTAAATTAAATGTAAATTTAACACCTCTAGTTGAGCAACTTGATCTAATCGTTCTCAATGTGTACATAGACCATGATTTACTATCAATGCCTTGTGTCTTATTGCAGCCGATAACATCTAGATCTGACATATAATGTTCCTGTACGTTATCTGCAGCTATTGATAAGGCGGATCGGTATTCGATATTATCTATACAATCCACAAATCAGTGTTTATTTACGACAAATAAATATTACGTAATCTTTTCTGATTGACTTCAATAAAATCGTCAATTTAAAAAAGTTAACTGGAAATAGATACATTAAGTTCCAGCGCACGGTACAGACTTTCGATCGTCCGAAAGTTTAATCTGATAATGGCCATGAAGACAAATACGAATGTCTACAAACACTAAAGCGATGTAAAAAAAAACTGCGTGAGTACAAAGTACACATGTCAGAAGTAAAACTTTTTTGGCGAACTAATTTTCAATTCTCGTTTACATTTATACTTATCAAGCTTTAGATTTCCGAGACATAGAGGGAAATTTAGAAAAGGGAATTTATGAAAAATTTTCATTTTATATTTTATGAAAAATAGTATATTAAATTTTCGAATGACGAGTAGCAAATTAAAATGTCATATGTTATATGTAAATATCAAAATTTCCTAACCTTCAAAAGAATTAAAAGATCTGCGTTTACTGTAGTGCAAGACGTTATGCGACAGAATTGCCATCTAAAGTTCTAATATTTAACTACTAAACGAATACATCAATCAAACGTGTATTTTTCTCGATCTCCCTGTCTTTCTTGCTCTCTCTCACTCGCTCTCTGCTACGTTCGCCCTTTCTCACTCTCTATCTCAATCGGTCTCAATCGCTCTCTTCCTCTTCTTGTAGAAAAACGTCGCACATTTCCTGGCGTTTCATCTGTTAGAATTTTACCCTTATGCTCGCAAAGAAGATTCAAAAAGATCTGCGTTTACTGTAGTACAAGACGCTATGCGACAGAATTGCTATTTAAAGTTCTAATATCTCTCTAGCTCTCTCTCTCTCACTCGCTCACATGGCTATGTGCTTCATGCTACGGTCGCCCTTTCTCACTCTCTCTCAATCGGTCTCAATCGCTCTCTTCCTCTTCTTGAACAAAAACGTTCCACGTCCGTCTCATCCGTAAGAATTTTACCCTCATGCGCGCAAAGAAGTGTCACATCAAAAAATTATGAGCACTTTGATTCCTTTCATATATGATAGAGTGGATTTCAAGATTTCAACGATGTAATGAATGCTGACCGCGTGGTCCACACTTGTCTACGAATTCCTGCTCCGTTATCAGTGCTTCTTTGAAATAATCTTGCCTACCCCAGTTAGCACCATTGAATTTTAATGATGCATCGGAAACCTGGTCAGCTTTATTTACTTCCTTGGAATCACCAATCTAGTTAGTCGAGTGGGTCAGGTACGCTGGTTAGTATTTGGGAGGTCTCGGGTTCAAACCCCGGAGCCGACTGGTCTGCCATGACTTTTTTTCAGAGGTTTTCCCATGGTAATGTAAGTCACTGCTTGCAAACTTACAAGGCGAATTCTGGGCCAGTATTAATCCTCTGAACCCTACCCACACTTCCTATATTCCATAAATATCCCGTCTCACCTATCCTTAATGCACTAGTACATACAAGTGTATCCTCTGATTTGACTGAAGGAGTTAATCCCAAACTCAAGCTGCCCGCTGAAACACGTGTGTTTTCTTTTTTCCTTTCCTTGGAATCTGCAAGTAGACTCGAGTTAGTCTACCAACTATCCACGGTTGGGTGGGGGGGGGGGGGGGTGGGGGGGGGGGGGGGTGGGGGGGGGGGGGGGTGGGGGGGGGGGGGGGTGGGGGGGGGGGGGGGTGGGGGGGGGGGGGGGGATAAAAAGTTAGTAGCAACTATAGCTATATTATATTGAATGTAATATATTGTAGTTATTACATTAAATTATACTAGATTAAATTAAAAATCATGAAAAATATAAGTACTAGTTGACCATCGACAATTTAATATATTACATAAAGTGCACAAGGAAAATTCTTCGATAATTTAAAAAAAAAACATACGCCACAGTTGTAAAGTAGATATCTTATTTCAGGAAGTTTCTGTTCTAGCGACGGGTTTCTGCATTTTCGATCTCAGCGGTGAATTGTTGATTTCCAATATCTTTGGTGGAGGGCACTCTGGGTTGTTATACAGATAGTAGTCCGACCATGATTTATATTGGGGAAAAGTAAATACTAAATAAATATGCAGGTGCTTGGAATATTTCGGTTTCTACTTCAGATCCACATCACACTTACAAGTATGGACACAACCTGCAATAAATGATTATTTTTCAAGATCTTAAAATAGTGTAGACTGTCAAATTTTAGTGAATAGTAGAATTTTTGTAAATACAATTTTCTTTTCAGTAATGACACAGGGGTATTTAGCAAAACAATGTATAAGCAAGTTCCATTACTGGGGATTTCTATTTTTTATAGCAAAATTTATAGTAGTTCGCGAAATGATGTAAAAATTGTTCAAAATGCAATATATTTTCACTACAAGTGCTCGAAACACACCATGTTTTCATGCTTTCGTCTCTTTCAACCCTGTTCAGTGTAACTACTTATTTTTTTGAGATTGTATTCTGGCAAAAATTATGCTCGTAACTTTTATTCAAATGTTATAAAAACAACTCACCACCTTCTAAAGAAACAGCTTCCACAAAAATTTACTTATACACAAATAACACTCCACCGTTTGACTGTTAGCTTTAGATAGATACTTACTTGCATTGAGACGGTGGGGGTGCAGGCAAAAATTCATCCTCAATCAAAATGATTCTTTAAGTATTGTCTGAATGCTCTCAGACATTGATCGAATGTCTTAATACATTAGATGATGTACGCAGTGTATTGTTATAAAGAAAATTCATCAACTGATAATTATTTCATCATATTGTCTCAATGTTCTCAGATATCAACATAATGAACTAATATATTAGGTGATGAACGCAGTGCATTGCTATAATGAACTATACAAAGGTTAATGTTTTTAATCATTAATATTATGCCTATTGAATATAGCTTTATTAAAAAAGGGATTATGACAATGCGTCTTGATGATTAAAGGTACATAGTATTGATCACTATGTAGTCATTCACTCGATGTATTTTTCACATTGTTCTGATGTGAATAACATTTTAGATGAGTTGTCTCATTAGATTCATGATTTAATTACATTATCATAATGACCTAGAGATCAATAAAATCGTTGATTGATCAATCACTGAAATTCATTATTTTCAATGAATTTTTGACATTGTCCTAATGAAAAGTATGTTATGATAATAAATATGCGGTCAATCATTGGCAGTGATTGATATCAGGCTCATTACTATTTTCTGTGCTTGACAAAAAAACAGAAGTAGGAGCAGAATGTGAACTGTTTTCGTTTCAAATATGAGAAGTCAATATGTTGGTTGTATTTCAGGAAGTCTTCGAAATCATTAGTAATATAAATAGTTGATGGAATCCGTCGTTACTACGTGATAATTTAACATGATGAACAAAACTAAATTTGAATTTACTACGTTTATTATCACAAAATATTTTGAAAAATTTAACACTGCGATTGCAATTTCGGTCACTAGACCATCATCGGGCAGATTGAGTTAAGAACTGAATACAGAAATAATGATTTGCGCCTACGGGTGGGAAAGAATTATTGCAGGTACTTAAATAGACAAGAGGAACATATTTCAAGAAGGGCTAATCGAGTGAATTACCCAAATTGGTACAATACAATGTTCTTAGAAAGGTCGTTATTGTTTGAATACACTAAATATAGGAGAATATATCAGATCAATCTGGTCGTTCAGCAAGGTATCTTTTGCATTATGATTGAGTTTAAAAATTTCTAATGATTCTAAATAAGTAAGTTTGGTTCCTTTCGGTAATTTGTGCATGATTTTAAAATTATCTATTTGTGGAAATGAGTGGTGGTTTTCACGGCAATGATTTGAAAACATTAACTATCTTTCATAATTATAATACTTTGAGTTTCGATATATATAGAAAACCAACTTTCACGGATATATGTATTCCGTCGGATTCAAATCATCCTCTTTCCCATAAACATTCAGCTTTTAATTCAATGATCCACAGAGCGTTTTCAATTCCATTATCCATAACAAATTTAGCAAAAGAAATTTCGACTATAAAAATAATGGTTTTCATACAAGTTTGATAGATAAAATGATAAACAAGAAACGTAGTCAACTAGCGTACAACAGCATAATTATATCCTCAATTAAAAGTAGAAAAATCGGAAAAATTCACATCTTCAACATATTTTGGTCCTCTAACAGAAAAAGTTGCTAATGTCATACCTAAATGTAATATTAAAATTGCTTTCAAACCTAAGATAAAACTCTCAGGATTTTTATTCAATGCCAAAGATATCACTTCAAAATTTGAAAGTTCAGGAGTTTATAAGTTGATTTGTCCTGTATGTAAAGGAGTATATATAGGTCAGACTGGTCGATCGTTCAAGACAAGATTTAAAGAACACCAACAATCTTTTTTGAAAAATAAAACGGATTCATCGTTTTCAAATCATTGCCGTGAAAACCACCACTCATTTCCACAAATAGATAATTTTAAAATCATGCACAAATTACCGAAAGGAACCAAACTTACTTATTTAGAATCATTAGAAATTTTTAAACTCAATCATAATGTAAAAGATACCTTGCTGAACGACCAGATTGATCTGATATATTCTCCTATATTTAGTGTTTTCAAACAATAAAGACCTTTCTAAGAACATTGTATTGTATCAATTTGGGTAATTCACTCGATTAGCCCTTCTTTAAATATGTTCCTCTTGTCTATTTAAGTACCTGCAATAATTCTTTCCCACCCGTAGGCGCAAATCATTATTTCTGTATTCAGTTCTTAACTCAATCTGCCCGATGATGGTCTAGTGACCGAAATTGCAATCGCAGTGTTAAATTTTTCAAAATATTTTGTGATAATAAACGTAGTAAATTCAAATTTAGTTTTGTTCATCATAAGTAATATATATGCACGTTATTAATTAAATAAGGAATTGATTTATTGCCAACTGGTTATTGTCCCTAATACTGTGTTGTCTTATATTAATACACAATAAAAGTTAAATATATTATTTTAAGTAGTCAATTTTTTTTTACTGCTAACGTATCATTTTTCGCAATTCTCGTTTGATTGTGGAAGACACATGGTGTTGATTCTTTACCAAAATATTTTACTGACTTCTTCAATAATATTATCTTTTTTATTATTTTACACATATATATATATATATATATATATATATATATATATATATATATATATATATATATATATATATATATATATTATATATATATATATATATATATATATATATATAATTTATATATATATATATATATATATATATATATATATATATATATATATATATATATATTTATATATATATATATATATATATATATATATATAAAAGCTTCGTTCTCGGAATGAACCGCGTAAAAGATTCGATAAATCTCAGAGATTTTTCGAATATTTTACGCAGTTCATTCCGAGAACTAAGTTTTTCAAATACTTCTGACTGCGGAAATCTTCCTGAACATATATATGTATATATATATATATATATATATATATATATATATATATATATATATATATATATATACATATTATATATATATATATATATATAAATATATATATATATATATATATATATATATATATATATATATATATATATATATATATATATATATATAATTATTTATTCGAATTGTTGTTGCCTGTGATTTATTTTTAATCTCTTGATAATTATTAGCAATAACAGGCTGGTTGAATCTTAAAAAACTCGATTTAATTAATAAGTTGACGTTTCACTACGACATTCATAGTTATTCAAAACTTTTGAAAAAAATTGAAAATTCTTTGACATTTATTGACTTGAAAAAATTGAATAGATAAGATTGATCTGTGTTGTTAAAAATTCTTTCGGATGTGGCTGTTCTTTGTTATTTATTACGTGCTATTCAGTCTAATATTAACATTCAAAATTGTTATCATTAGAAGGCAAGGGAAACTACAGAAACCTTTACCTATATAATGTTCGAAAATAATAATAATAGGGTACTATTTATTTAACAGAAAAGAAATTAGTCACGGGAAAATATTAAAAAAGTAGAGCAGAATTATCGGTATAGAACGTTTATATGGAAGCAGCCGTTGACACGTGTTTCGGACTCTTTGGTCCTCATCAGAACGGCGTAGCTAAGTATTGGATTGAAAATTTGGAGATGAAAATAGTTTAATAAATAAAATCCTCTGTTATGGAAGAAAATCACTTATTTGTGGTTTATTGTTTGAACTCTCCGTTATGGGAGATTTGGTCAAACTTTGCCACGGAGGCGATTAATTCCATCCGAGAGATCTCAGAAAGAGTAAATTAATATTAAAAAAGAAAATTAGTTTTGGGAAAATATTAAACAAGTAAAGCAAAAATTATCGGTATAGTTCTTTTATATGGAAGTAGCCGTTTTTAATGAAATTTTTATAATAAAATCCTCTGTTATGGAAGAAAATCACTTATTTGTGGTTTATTGTTTGAACTCTCCGGTATGGGAGATTTGGTCAAACTTTGCCACGGAGGCGATTAATTCCATCCGAGAGATCTCAGAAAGAGTAAATTAACATTAAAAAAGAAAATTAGTTTTGGGAAATATTAAACAAGTAAAGCAAAAATTATCGGTATAGTTCGTTTATATGGAAGTAGCCGTTTTTAATGAAATTTTTATTTAGAATTTCAAATTTTTTTAAATGAAAAAAGGTACTTGCAATATAAAACAATGTAGTTTGGGATCATTGCCATATTTTCAGCTTGCAATATTTAATTATTTATTCGAATTGTTGTTGCCTGTGATTTATTTTTAATCTCTTGATAATTATTAGCAATAACAGGCTGGTTGAATCTCAAAAAACTCGATTTAATTAATAAGTTGACGTTTCACTACGACATTCATAGTTATTCAAAACTTTTGAAAAAAATTGAAAATTCTTTGACATTTATTGACTTGAAAAAATTGAATAGATAAGATTGATCTGTGTTGTTAAAAATTCTTTCGGATGTGGCTGTTCTTTGTTATTTATTACGTGCTATTCAGTCTAATATTAACATTCAAAATTGTTATCATTAGAAGGCAAGGGAAACTACAGAAACCTTTACCTATGTAATGTTCAAAAATAATAATAATAGGGTACTATTTATTTAACAGAAAAGAAATTAGTCACGGGAAAATATTAAAAAAGTAGAGCAGAATTATCGGTATAGAACGTTTATATGGAAGCAGCCGTTGACACGTGTTTCGGACTCTTTGGTCCTCATCAGAACGGCGTAGCTAAGTATTGGATTGAAAATTTGGAGATGAAAATAGTTTAATAAATAAAATCCTCTGTTATGGAAGAAAATCACTTATTTGTGGTTTATTGTTTGAACTCTCCGGTATGGGAGATTTGGTCAAACTTTGCCACGGAGGCGATTAATTCCATCCGAGAGATCTCAGAAAGAGTAAATTAATATTAAAAAAGAAAATTAGTTTTGGGAAAATATTAAACAAGTAAAGCAAAAATTATCGGTATAGTTCGTTTATATGGAAGTAGCCGTTTTTAATGAAATTTTTATAATAAAATCCTCTGTTATGGAAGAAAATCACTTATTTGTGGTTTATGTGGTATGGGAGATTTGGTCAAACTTTGCCACGGAGATTCAACCAGCCTGTTATTGCTAATAATTATCAAGAGATTATATATATATATATATATATATATATATATATATATATATATATTTATATAAATATATATATATATATATATATATATATATATATATATATATATATATATATATATATATATATATATATATATATATATATATATATATATCTGTGTGTGTGTGTGTGTGTGTTTGTGTGTGTGTGGATATCTGTGTTTGTGTTTGCGAAAATATAAATTAATTAAAATAAAGAGTGTTATCTATAACATAAAGATTGAACTACGATTGTATCGATCTAATAATCATTACTGCATTAAGTATGCTCGATTCTATACCACAACAACTTTACTGATCTATAGGTTTGTCCATGTTGGACGAATAATTGACATGGTATAAATGGTAGAGACATATATCGCTCGGAAAAGTCTTTAAGCTTTAAAAGGATATAAGTAATCCAAAATTGCATAACGTTTTATTTGAATTGTGAGGCAGTAATCATATTGTGCGTGAGCTGAAAACAAAGGATTTGTCATTACCGAGCGGTATACCTATCCAATAAGCCAGGGCCGTATTCACGAATCCTATTCTCTTATACTGAAAATAATTGGAGGCCATATTGGTCGTCGCACATTGTATATAGCTGAAGATAGATATTCTCCTATAGATATGAGTTTTTGCGTTGAGTCACAGTTCACTGAATATAAGACAATATTGACTTAGACGAAATTTGGATAATGCAATGGAAAATAATTTTTGAAAAATAAACAATTATTCGAAACCTAAATTATTAATGCATGATTGCACATAAATGATAGAATAACATGGATGCATCAAATTACCTCAACTCTAGGAAGCAAAAAGTTAATTCGATATTACGGGATTCCTAGTAAAGTTTGCTCAGATAATAGTAGGGGAGCCAGAGATGCTAAGTGGAAATTTACTCGAGCGTTGTGAGGATCTTTTGAATTGTGAAGACAAGATGCTAAAACGAAAAAAAGGTTGTATGATGTATGCCCTTTCACTGGGGGGATAAACGTGTACAGATTGTCAAAAATGTAAAAAGAAATCGTTAAATAGAAATACTAGAGCGCATCAGATATTAATATTTTATACACCCCACATGTCTCTGATAACGAAGGTAGGTTCATCTGCCGGTTTGCATGGCGGGGCTAACCACACGAAGGGTTGAAAATTAAAAGAAAAATAATTTATTCGAGCACGTCAGATATTAGGAAGTAAACACAGTAGGAGCTCATATTCAAAAGTCTGACTATTTGGACGGACCAAAACTCATGACCGATGTTCGAAAATGCAGAAAAAAGTCATGACATTTCCTTCGAAATTAAAAAAAAAATTCAACTGTGCTCAAGAATTTCCAGATGACATTTCCTTTCTGCAACTTTGTGAGTCTCCTATTTTCTTATGCCTTGTGCAAATCGTCAGATTTGTGGAATGCACACTCTTCTGCATGTAGATAACTCACCTTGCCTTAATCTGACGCGCTCGAGTTTTTTTTACGATCGATTTGTTTTTACTAATCTGATCGGCTGCCCTAGACTTATTCAACAGTAATATAAATCATAATAAAGTTTGGTTTATCAAAATTAAGTTTCTTCAAAATAATGGGAAACAATTTTATTGAAAAAAAGTCTTGGTGAATGTCCATTTTTGGGCAAAGATAAATTGAGTCCCGTCTACCTGAATTAAGAAGGGTCAAGAAATTTAGGTGGTCCAATTGAGTCCCGGGTCACTTAAATCTTTCTAATCCTTCTAATCCTCCTGATATGCATATTTCGGGAATTCCTAATTACTTTTTGAGTCTCTATACCAAATAATATTTTTATTACCTATGAACGACCATTTACATACCTTTGGTTTTCTTTTTATTGCCAAATAAACGAAAAAATACATACACACTGGCACTGAAACATCTGGTTGAAGAAATTGGCAAATGCAATAAAATACTTACTTTACGAAAAGTATTTGCTGATTTTGAAGAAGCAATCCATCAAAGTGTTACTGAGGTTTGTAGTGATGTTTCATTGAAGGGCTGCCGTTTTCATTTAGGACAGTCTTGGTAAGTACTTTTATTTGACATTAAATATTTTGCAAGTCTTAGATGAAATAAATTTAAAAAATTTTTCAAGGTGGCGCAATATTCAAGCACTAGGCTTATCATCCTCATACAAAGACAAAAACAGCGACGTGGGTAAATATTTAACGTTCTGCTTTGCAATGCCATTTCTCAACCCAGAAGATGTAGGAGATTGTTTTGTTGAAGATTTATCTTCAATACAACCACAGAATTCTAAAGCTGTGGAATTTGCGGACTATCTGGTCGATAATTATATTTCAGAATCGGCTAGGTTTCCACCAGAAATATGGGCGGAGAAGACGAGCAGTTTACAACGGACGACGAATGCATGCGAGAGCTTTCATGCAAGGTTTAATTCTTCATTTTATTTCGCCCTTCCACATATATTCCAATATTTAACAGTGTTAATAGTTTTTCAAAGTGACACTTATATAAAAATTAGAAGCATTCAAAAAAATATAAAAAAAGTTTATTCTTCACACACTCTCAAAAATAAAAATTTTCTAAATGAACAAATTTTAAAATTAAATTGTAACTCAATATCAAAATTTGAATTTCTTGAAATTGTAGGAGAAAAATTTAGAATAATTAAATAAACGAATATTTAGCATGTTATTAGGTATAGGTATATTATTGTAAATATTTGTAAATTGTATAAAATTATATGATATAATATGAATTTTAGTTTTAATATTCTACGAACAGATTACGAACCCCTACTGTGCAAGCTGAGGTAGGCCCGGGACTCAATTCACCTAACTCCGGGACTCAGTTCGGCTATCATTAAGACGGATTATAAATTTTGGGACTCAATTAGGCATCTCCGCCATTTTTATAATAATCTTATTTTGATTCTCCTATAATATTTAAATTTATCGGGAAGAATAATGATATTTCCACACTCACTCATACGTTCTTTCATTTTACTACACTTAGAAACTATTAACAACTACCTAAGAGCACACCAGTAAATAAAGAACTGAAAGTGTTTTAAAATTTGTAGATTTACTCATAGTATCCAACCCATCAACATAACTTTTTGACTAACGGGATATGAGAATATTTCGGAATTTCTAGTGTCATGCATATTGTCGATAGGTAGAAAGTGACTAACTTTGTTTTCAAGGAAAACTTAAGATCACTTTTTATTTCTCTCATAAAAATAAAGCGTAAGATGATATAAAGTTATGCACAATTTTAATTCTTTTTGCCTAAGCGATTGCTAGTCAGGTAGCTAAAAGGTCATACGCTACCTGGAGTTAACCCAATGCAATCGTTCCATGGTATCAAAGACCCCCTCGGGGCCTCGGTAGACCAGCGGTGAGCGATTACCGCCTTGTACCGTTTGTTGACCGAGGATGTGGGTTCTAGTCCCACCTTGCTCTTGGGTGTTGTGTATGTCCTGAATTTAGTGGTTCTAGTTATGAGATTGAGTGTTGGGTAATGTACATTGTTTACAAGCCCATTGGCCGTTCGGAACCGGCGTTAAACTGCAGGTCCCTCGAGTTAAAAAAAAAAAAGACCCCCTCATAAAAGCAGCGCAGTTGTCCATCGCCCTTTTATTCGGTTATATAATTAAGAATCGTAAAACTACAGGTTCGAAACTGACCGCAAAGAAATAAATGTATACATCAGGATAAAAAAAACTTATACCGGCATCTATTAGTATATCACATTGGCACACCCTCCTAGGATGATTCTACAGAGCACAGTAAGATACTATCGATTGTCACTCGCACGTGCAGATAAAAAGAAAATTCCACTTTCTCCTATAATACAAAATACCTCAATATTATTTCTTCCTTGAGAATTTGATAAGTAGGTACCCAAAATAATATGATCCAAATTGCTTATTATATATCTGGTGAAATCCAAACAGCTATCCGATTCTGTCTTTTTGACAACACGGAAAGTTGAATCCACTTCTAGTGGAGTTCTGTACTCGAAGAAACTTGCCAACTTCAACGCAGTAAACAGTGATGGTCATGTAATCGAAGCTTGTCAAATAAATTGGCGTTTTTATTGGTATACAACATAAAGTGAAAAATGAAAATTCTTCAATAATTTCAAAAATTATGAAACAACTTTACAAGGCAGCAATGATCAATTTATATACTACATAAAGTGAACAAGGAAAACTGTTTCCTAGTAGATATTTCATGTATTCTCGCGACGGGAATCTGCATTTTCGATCTAAGCGGTGACTTGTTGGTTTCCAGTAT
>JARQZK010000780.1:120000-135000 GCA_030704885.1 Cynegetis impunctata | reverse complement strand
TCAGTAGTTTGTGGAATTTTATTCAAAACAGTGAACAAGTTAAAAACAGAAATCGCTTACGTGTATGGTCCGACTCATGATTTGCTTTTTCCAATTTTTTATTTTTAAGAAAATGTTCAAATCGATTGAACATAAATTTTCCGAGGTTGGGCGTACCTATTTAGAATCGGATAGGGATTTTGGCCGAATAGAAAAAGTCCTACGGAAAACAGAAAAATACGCCAGACCAATATCGAAATTTAATACAACAAGCATCCAAAACAGGTTCTACCGTTAATAATATGGAACATCTTTTTTATGACTTTGAAATCTAGCTGCAAATATGGTTCTAAGGAATAGAAAAAAAAACTCTAAACGAAAAATTTAACTTTCGTGATGGAATAAAATAGATCAGAATTGAACATTTTGGAAGCTATTTGTACAAAGAATCATATAATCCATACACGCCCTTCAAAGAGGTAAATTTATTGAAAAATCCGAATCGTGTACAAGAATCAGAAGTAACACTTGTCAGATTTACAAATAAATCTGAAAGTATAACTAGCGAAAAACTAGAAATTCTTAGACAGCAAATTAAATACGTACCTGAACAGCACCGTTGGTTCTATGAAGAAATTTTGATTCAATCAAGTTCAAAAGAAATCCAATCGACAAAGAAAAGACCCACGAAATAGAAGATGAATTTGTATTATTTTAAATATATTTCTTAATAGCTATAAGTTCGATTTTATGTTTATGACAATAAATATGCTGAAATAAATTTGTTGTCTCCTTTTTCAATGTCAGTACTAGTAATATATTTGAATAGTAGTTAATGGATAAAGGGGTTATATACATATTTTTTTTGCTATCAATTAAAAAATTCAAATATTTTATTTGCTTTATGTCCTGTTCGATAGATACTTTTAAAAGGAAGATACCCTGAAAATTTCATTTTAATAACTGAAATATTTAAAAAGTTCCAGGATATTTCACAAATTTGCTATTTTCTCAAAAATTGCTATTGGTCACTTAGCCCCTTCATCCACTCGCCCCTTCAATTCTTATTTGATGTAGGAGCATAATATTACATGAAAATTTCAATTTTTCACCAGCAGATGCTAAGTGCCCTCTCATTTTCTTCCCTGTGAGTTTAAATTACCATAAGTATCATCAAATTGTGGTAGTATTTTCAAATAGCTTTCTGGCCTTACGTATAGTTTTAAGAATCTGAAAACAAACTGCTTTAATATTACGAAATTATCTACTCATTTTCATTGAATCAACAGGCCGCTTAAATATTTCGTCATCATAGATCACATGCATTCAAATAATTAACGTTCAGTAATCCATCCACTCCTGTGAGTAGGTAGGCAATTAGATATCCCGAGAATAAAAAGCGCATAATTTTAATTGAAGTTACACACACTTTCATCCAATAAATTGAATATCGCTCAAGTAACCAAATTCGTAAATTTGAAGGCCGCGAATATAGAAATTGAAAGACCGAACTTAAACCAGCGTGAAACAGAAAACAGAATCAAATATGACAGTTGATCAAGCAATATTTTTTTAATGATTTGGGAAACGTTTAATTCTTTGAATATCTGAACGAACGAATTCTGTATAAATATACATAATGCTAATCAAAATAAAATTTTGCTAGTTCACTGGAAATTATTAGCAGGGACATAAAAACTAATCAAGAGTTTTGAACATTTCAAGATAGGTGAAAAAGTGCATAACAGAACAATCAGATAAATAACAAATCGAACTGAAAATTAAAATATAAACAAAGTATAAATAGGGAAATTCGATTACTTATGAAACAATCAGAAAAATTGGGCAATTAAGTTTTCTATTGGATCGATGTTGAATCAAAGAGCTTAACAGCTCTTTGTATTGAATATGTTCTATTCCTGCAGTTATAAATTATTGAAATATATGAAAATATTGCTGTGTAATTTTATTTTCCAAAAGTGAAATATTGAAAAGAATAGTAGGTATTGTTTCCTTAAATACTTTTATTTAACTAAGTTTTGGTTATTTACATTCATCAATAATACTTCATCAGTCTAATTGCGAACAATATAGGTATTTTATTGCATTTTGCAAAGTACAAAAATCTTTATTTTAAAGTGCCTGCAATTCAAAAGCCAAATAATTTTTTGCCAAGTATGCCTCCCATATTATTTTTACGTTTGTTGAGTCTATATTCTCTGAGTATATTGATCCTGTTATATACCACATAAAACAATTATCATCTATTTAATTTTTTATTTTTATCAACTGAAAACTCAGGACATTATTGCACATATTGATATTTATTTGAAGTTTTCTCTCAATGATTTTGTAAATTCGGAACCAGCATTTATTTTCTGGATATAAAGATTCTATATTATGCTATAGGGTATAAAACTATTGCACTTCGAACATTTTGCTCAATATAATGTTTTTCTAGTCTCTATTTTGCAGATGAGCCGTCGTTTATTCCAAAAATGCCCAAATTGTATTCCAATTGAAATTTCTGCTGAAGTTTTTGATGGATTGTATCAACAGTATTGTCATACTTTTTCCTAGGTTATTTTCGTACAATTTGTTTCAATCGACATATTCATCTGTGCGACACGCTTTTTGAAAATTCAATCACTAACATATGAGATTTTATTTCTCCTGTGGTTTTAAATCCACGATTAAAATAAGGTTTTTGCTAATAAGGCCTGTGCTTTCAATTAAGTATTGAACAGTCCTAAACCACATTTATTTATTTACCAAGTTAAGCTATAAAGCTTCTGTAGCACATGAATTTACCTATGCATGTACAAAATGTTTGATAGCATCTTGCATTCAAGAGAAAATTAGCAGTATATTATCATTTTGGGCTATATGTATGTACTAATATATTTCATGGACTTATATCAAAATCCAAATTTATCATTTATTTTAGTATTAAGCATGTTATTATGTTTGTTTTCCCAATTCCTTCCTGCCATTTGATACGAGTTTTTATTGTAATGATTTAGGAGCGGATACAGGTATCTGTCAGGGGGGGCGATCATAATTTTTTTTTAAATAATGCAAGTAGTAGGTGACAAATAATTGTAAATTGTTCGCTGTTTAAAACAATGAAGTAATACTATAATTTTAATTGAAATACATTTTACATTGACGCTCATGCACACTGTCGAAGCCCAACTTCTCGGTTGTAATATCTTGCAGTTTTCCGAGAGTAAAGCACTGCCATTCAAGTAAAGGACCTTTTTTCAGGATCAGAGATCCCCTCTATCGGCCACCGTAATGATTAACGAAAATTTTGATGTGGGCAACATATTCGAAAGGTTTCTCATCTAGATATCCATAAATTGTTTTTCATTATCCAAGACTTTTCTTTATTTTACTACTGTTAGTCACATTTTTCAATATATCTGCAATGAAAAAATTCACAGCAGAATGAATATATCCATAATTTAAATATCATTCAGTTTTGGAATTACTAAATCTCTAATTTTCAAAATTTGAATATATTTGAAGGTTACCTCCTTATGACGCAGATTACGAAACTTTAGATTCATAGCGAATGCACTATAATTTTTCTCAATAGGTATATTCCAAAATTTATGTTTTGACCCATGTTTTGAAATAATGAATCGAGATTCAGATGCTGAATAAAAAATGCATTAATTTTCAAATATATTGGGATAATTGCTAGAAAAATTGCTTTCATATTAATAAATTTAGATTATTGAAGATGAAAAAATTTTTGAATATGTTTGAAGCTTCATGGCGATGGACTTCCCTACGGCGTGTTCTTTCCATACAATTGCTCAAATCATTAAAATGAATCTGTTTTAACACTTACGCAATAGATCCTTAGGAGCGTGTGACAAAATGCCCTCCGGTTCTTTTCATATGCTGATATAAATAAAACTGGGCAACCTTAAGGCCGACGTAGTTACAGAAACAATCAAACTGTCTCGGATTTGATGTTGACTTGACTTTGACACACTGCTTGTGGGTGCAAACTTGGAATATACGGGGAGGAACTAACAAATTATTTTCACCGGAGAAGCGAGGAAATGTATCGAATCATTTCGAGATTAATAGATGTTAAAAAACTCGTAAGCAGCAGACTTCATCACTGAAGTTAAATTTATCGCGTGAAATGCTTCGCGTCGAAATGCGAAGCTTACGAATTGAATTAAATTTTGAAAAATCACGCTCATAAAGTGAACCTAATTGGAAAATAGAGAATAATTTATTCTCCTAAAAGAAAATTCGAAAAGTTGAAACCAACGAAGAAATGCACCTCAATATCAACTCAGTCCACATACCAAATTTCAACCCTCTATCCTAAAAAAAACATGAGCGAAGTGCATCGCGTAGTGATAGCGACACAAATCGAGATGTAATTTGAACGGAATAGTCACCATGAAATGCATCGCGGGTGATAAAAAAAGTTGAATCTAAGAAAGGATCTTGAGTCAACATAAACTCAATGTATGTAGGTACCAAACTTAAACCCTCTAACTCAATCTGCAGAAGCTGTGGAGTTCGGCAATTTTTCAAGAACCATGAAAAATTACGAAAAATCTACGTAAAAATGGCAGCGGTTGCAGAAATTTACCCAAATTTTAATAATTTCTTTCTGCAACGGAAACAATCCTAGTTACCAAATTTCAGCTCATTCTACTCGATGAGAGCTGCTTGAGATCAATATGTACGGTGGAAGTAAAATAATATATATCTATATAATATATAGTTATATATATATATATATATATATATATATATATATATATATATATATATATATATATATATATATATATATATATATATATATATATATCATCAGATATGAATTTTTTTTCGAAAATCGTGGTGTAGGAGGTCTAGAACGGATGAAAAAAATACTCCCCCACCTGACTGATTTCCTTCGATATACTGCAATGGTAGGTATGTATTTGATGGGATAAAATACGAATAAAAATATGTACTTAACATAGTACTTTTTAATTGGTCTTGTTTCTTCTAAATCTCCCATTATTCGAACATTCATGTAGAGGCGTGAGAATTATATAAACTTTCACTTAATATTATAATGTGTATCTTCTTCTTTTTCTTCATTGGACTTTTCACCCCGTTCTCATCTATTCCTCAATATAGGTCTCTTCCAGGTCTCTCAATATGTCCGTTTTGAAGTTTTCTACATCTAGTCCTTCCTGCAGTCTTCTCGATATCGTCCTGCCACTATCCGTTTACCTTTCGAATTATCCTTTCCGATTTCCATAGTCGTCAATTTCTAATCATGTGTGTTCATCAGTCTGCATTCTGACGAGCAATGTGGCGACTTCATCTCTATTTTAGTTGGGCTATCTCCTGAAATTATTAATTTTTAACATTATACTCTTAATTTCTCCATTGGGAATATTTTTTCGAACCATATGTGAGTACCAGTAGTATATAGGAATTCTATATTTTGGTAAGTCTCGCGATTCTATGATAAAACTTAACCAACTAATTGCCGCTTAGCAGAGACTGAGTCTTTTGAAAATTGCCGCAGACGGGTTATCCTTCCCCAATTGAATTTTATATCGTAGATGTATATACTGGGTACACGTCATTTTTTCAATTTTATTTATCGATAAACAATTCGATAATCGAAACTAATTGATGATTATTATTTATGTTAGATGTATAACTTTGATTTTATTCGATGTCCTCAGTTACGTGTATTCCAAATGAAATACTGTAACGATTCCTCCCATGCTCCGTCCAACGTCGAAAATGTGAGCCATGTAAGTATTTCAACAAGATACAGAGAATTATACCATCCATGTATTTCAATATTAGTAGTATATATCTTTCACACTATTTTCTACTGATGTGTTTGATAATATTCACACAATAAATATTACCTAATTCGGTTTCATGAGTGAGTCAATATTATCAATAGATTTATTTTGACATGTAGTACTGACTAATGACTATACCGAATAGGATTGAAATAGCTATGACTATTTATCGAGTATTCAGAAATTTATTCACATTGAGATAAAGTTCTTCCGTCAATTTGTATACTATGGAAACTTTATTTACTTGAGAATGCAGATATAGGTCGTATAACTTCAAGCCTGTCCTCGTATATTTCGTATAATAGCCTCTCAATTACCGCCGACGAGTTTAATTAAAATTGGATGAAATGAAGGTGGCGTGTGTGATACTTCCATTAATATTGAAAACGAAACTGTAGAAAGGAAGATACTATACAGGTCATTGTCAATGCCGTTAATTATATCACAATTATTGGTCATCTCTCTATTGAAAATTACTAAAACCTTTGATTCAAAGATTACAAATTGTATACAAAAGTATAATAAAAGAAACTTAAAAAAAATTGAGCTCATTTGTATCAGTATACTGATCTTATTTTGTTGTCTTCCCCTATGGTCTTCTTCCGCTCCCGGGATGTTATTTTAAAAGTATTCAGGTAGGTTGATGTTCCAACTCCTAGTGCCTTTTATACTCTTGGGATGTTTTGTAGGCTCCTGGGATCTTTTATTGGAACACCTAGGGTCTTTCGGACTCCTGCTTATATTCCTGGGGTCTTTGAATAGAACTCCTAGGGTCTTTGCGCTTCCTAGCGCAAACGATATTTAAGAACAATTTATTGTATTCACGGAAAACTAACATCTTTATTGCCTTTACAATAAAGTTACGTCGTACGTATTTGATTCTTCAGCGTCTCAAATCGAAAAACTACGCTGCGCTGAACATTATTCCTTGGCTTCAAACAATTTTTACCCCCCGGACAATTTAAACTGACGCTAGTAATCGAATTTTCTTCTGTACTGGTCAATCTCAGCTGAAATTTGATTTATCCAGTGGACGGTATTTCATAACGTTACAATGCAGTGAAACACTCAGCCATGAATTAATTTCGAATTTCAATATAGGTTGTGTATTGAAATGTGATAAGCAAAGAATCAGTAATTATCAATTATAAAAGATTTAAATTGATATATTGATTTTATTAGAAAGGAAATAAAAGCATTTGTAAGTTTTTCTGAACGCAGTCTCTCTTTCAGTTATAGTTCAATGTGTGTAGAATTATGCGAAAATACTGCCAGCCAGATAGGAATGTGGTGCAGTCAGGCTGGAGGGGTGTAGGAGGGTTGCACCGAGGCGCGCTACGGAACTCGATAACGGTCGTTAGAAGCTAGAATTGGTTTCTAGCTGTTCAGAGTTGAGTCTTGTACCACTAGGTATCCTATTTTTCACGTTTTTCGAAAAAACCTATCGTTTCCAGGAAATCGAGGTCAAAGTTGGCAAAATTTATAGCAAACCGCACAAAATGCTTCTAAATCCCTAATATACTTCAATGAATGCCCGAACTCGGCAAAAATGTATCGCGAGTAGCTCAAACTTATTTATTTAGTTTGGGTTTATGTTGTACTGCGACCTTATGGTCTATTGTACCCCCCCCCCCATCAGAGCTGTTTTCTGTACTACTCCATATACCTGCAGCTCGCCTTCTAGTTCCAGTGTATTAATGAACTCCAATATCTAGGAAGGCTTCAAGGAGGTTATGTCCTCACTCCTACAAGTTTCTTGACCAAAGCATTTTTTTTGTTGGCTTGCAATGGCGAGTCATTCTGTAGCCAGCTGAATAGGAGATTCCTCCTCTTCCCCACAGAATCTACACTTGTCAGTTTCTGATAAACCTATTCTCATCAGATGCTTCCTTAGGCTTCAGTGTCCTGTAAGGAAACCAGTTAGGAGGTGTAGTTTATTCTTACTGAGATCCAGATATCCTTTGTATCTTGCAATTTTAAAGTTCCTTCGGAACTTTTTGGAGTGATCCATCCCTGGGAGATTCCGCCAGAGTGTTTCTCTTTCGGTTTCCTCCTTATCCCGAAACTCTCTCTTATAGGTGTATTTTCCTATACAACAGAAAGGTTCTGGGCCAGTAAAAGGCGTTTGTGCTCCTTTTCTCAAACTTATATCAAATTTCAGTTTCTTTTTTTAAATTTATATAACATTTTTTTCGATAAATAGGGGTCAAAACGTGCGATATAATTATTGTTCAGGAAGTAAAGGTGTATGGTGAAATGTATTGTAGTTTACATTCAGGAGAAAGAGGATGAAAAATCTGCGCTGAGATGAGCTTCGGAAATCGACCTTAACTCGGCAACTATTATTTTCAGTAAGCCGGAAATAGTTTCACATGATTAAGATGTTAGTCCCCTAACATTACAAAATTAATTTCATATTTTTCGAAAAAAACGTTCATCGTTTCGTCGAAAAGTGAGGTAAAATTCGAAAATCACTTGTGAGCAAAGTTTTCTGTGGAAAATGTAGAATCCTATTGATTTTTTCCGAGCTTCTGTACTAATTGACATGAATTAGGGGCTTTGAATAATTTTCGAGGAGTTTTCTAGCAATTATCAACTTTGACGACGATTTTCAGGAAATCGATAAGATTTTTCCCTCGGATTTTTCAAAAAATATAAGTTGAGTAAAGTAATATAGAAATCTAAACAATTTGAGACTTATTACAAGCTTCTTACGATATACCGTTGCCTAGTTACACCCAACTTCGGTAGGGTGTCCTGGTGCAACAGTTCAATCCCCTTTTTAAGTGACTGCATCACACCTACGGCTAGTAACATGCATTTTACCACACTTTGTTACTTATACAAGAATCGAAAGTAAAACCGCATGTAAAAAATTTAGCATATTTATTTGCCTATGGATTATTTATAATATTTCTATAGAACGATGTACCTAACGTTAAGCTTCCATTCTATTACTACATAATGTTCAATAATTACAGGTAGAGATTTATATATAATGTTCTTTTACTGAGAAATGTGACTGATATACAGATATATTTATTGGAGATACTCACAGTACATGTTATATTTTGCGAATTGATATTTATTGTTTTATTCGCTTTCATGTATTTTGTCCATATATAGTTACGCAAATGGTAATATCTCATCAAACATTGAATTCAAGTGAATGAATGTTGTCTGATAGTCCGTTTAATAACTTTGATTTCTCATAACTTTCACTCACGATTTTCAAAGTCTTACATCTTTTTGATTCGATTAACATCAAATCAATTAATTTCTTATTTTGCGAGTTTATCCTTTCTAATTTCTTTTATAATTAATTTACATTTGTATGAAGATCGAACGCATTTTCAAAACCGACAAACATACTACTGACGCCATGCAACAATCTTCAATGTATAGTTTTTATTAATTGACTTGGAAACGACGATTTCAAAATTTCATGTGAAATGAAAGATAATTTTGAATGTACACTTCATTTTTGAAGTTCTCTTATTATTGAGAATGAATGAGAAACGTGATTAGACGCTGATCATCTTTTACAACAAATTAATTAAATCAAATTGACTTCGAAACCGGTATAAATTATTTGACCATCGAAAAAATTGAACATTTTCAATTGGCTAGTTGACAATATACATAACTTCAGCATCAAACTGAAATTGATAACACAACTACGAATAATATGGACATGGCTTATCTTCAGAGTCTATGAAAAATAGCAATTTCGATCTATCAATCTCATCAGTGTTGGTTGTCAAATATTGAGAAATTATTCAAAGTTTTACTTGTCGAATGCTCCAGCTTCATAGAAACACTCAGGACAGTAAAGAGGCCACTGAAGGACTTGTCATATTTAATATGAACATTGCAGTGTATCAATATCATTGCGCGTAGCATTGAATATTTGAACAAAGTGTTGAAGTTTTCAAGGATTTTCCTTGTATTAGAAAATATGAAATAGAACATTTTCTGAATAATTATTTATCTCGTTCTCCAACTTTTTTAGAAATGTATATATTGTTTTTCAGACCAGTCTTCAGATTCTTCTGGTAGTAAGATTAATGACCGTATGTTGACTTTCTCCTTAATATTTAGGTGTTAAAAAATACTTTGAATCGCTCTCTATTTTTCTAATATTGGATTCATTCCAATAAACGTTTCGACCTTACACTTTAAATTTCAATCATTCTATCAACTGTCAGTGAGCCACAGCATACTACAATATTCTCATCCCTAAGTCAAAAATCGTATCGAAGAATCCTTGAAGTAGTTGAATTTTTTATTCAAAATCCCAACGCTGAAGTAATATTCTCATTTAGTTTTCAATAAATATACCAACATTAAAAAAATAGCATACAGATAAGTGTGGGGCACTAGTGTGGGTCCCTAGGGAGGAAAGTATGAGGGGGGCCAAAAAGTACTTTTTTCCATAGGGAGGGAAATTATTTGTTTCCTTCCTGATGTGAGAAAGGAAAGTGTATACCTTCTATAGCGGTAAAAGAAAATATTATTTTAAAACTATAAATTAGTGAAAATATTTCATGAATCTATAGCTCTTTTATGAGGTTATTTAATGATTTGAAATTTTGGATATTTTTTCTTGCTGCTGATATCATATTTCACCATAGAGGCTAAAATTTGGGCCGAACCTACTCTTAGCTTTTGCGAATGACGTTGATATCATTGGAAACAGCAGTCAAGGTCAAAAGTACATTCAACAACTTCGAAACACACGCCAGAAATATAGAATAATGAAGAAAAAACAAAACATATTTATTCCACCAGAAACAACCAGATTAGACACAGAATAGGCCACAGCATTACAATGGGCGTCTACAACTTCGAACGCGTCAAAAAATTTAAATATCTTGGAATAACGCTATAAGATAACACTGATGGGACGGAAGAAGTTAACTGTAGAATACATGCCGGCAACAAATATCTTTATGCAACTCACTATCTCCTAAAATCAATACAAACATCAAGACGTACAAAGTAAGCATATACAAAACAATAATTAGACCGGTTATGATCTACGGATGCGAAGCATGGGCGCTGACTGTGGCAAATGACGAACGCCTTCGAGTTTTTAGGCGGAGAGTATTCAGGAAATAATATGGTCCAATCGTAGATTCAGTAACGGGAAGATACAGAATCCGTACAAATAAGGAGTTGAAAGACCTGTATATTGTCCGAGAAATAAAATTCAAACCATTACAATGGGCTGGATATTTGAGAAGGCTATCGGATAATCGCACTGACAAACTTGTATGAGAGGAAGCACCAGCTGGTAAAAGACCCCTAGGCCACCCACGACTCCGATGGAGAGACAATATTGCGAAAGACCTAAGGGCAATGGACATCCGAAATCCACTTGATGTCATGAACAACAGACAACAGTGGAGGACTATTGTTCAGTCGGCAAAAATCCACCGTGGGTTGTAAGCCACGGAGAAGAAGAAAAATATGATACCATGTGGGGTTCCCTTGAATGCATATGATTATCAATCTAAAGCTAACTGGAAACGCACTCAAATTGGGACTAACACCGAAGGATTACATGGGAATCGATCCCATGGACAGTTGTAGCTCCGATGAGCAAGACTAGTGCGTACCCATCGCTGTAACGCCATACTCTATTTTTTGTTGTATGAGTAAATTCACAAAATATATTTAATTTAAATTAACATTAATCGATTCAGATTCATAATTCTGTTCAGCCAAATTACATATGGAACAACAGTGAACCAATGTAGAGCACCCAAATTATGTTGTGTTCAGTGAATCATGATTCATAAGCAATATTACAATATCATATAATATGAATATTTTTTTTTGCAGACAATATGCCACATCAGTGGAGGTCACCTTAATCCAGCGGTCTCTCTCAGCTTATTCGTAACAGGAGATATTAAACTACTTCGAGCTATTCTCTTTATCATTGCACAGTGTGTTGGGGCAGCTTGTGGTGCCGCAATACTGAAGGTAAGTTAATATATAAAAGACTGAACAATGTTACAGCCGAGAGACATTAAACAATCTAGTAGCGTACATCAGATTAAAGTCTGAAGAATAGAAAATAAACGCTTCACATCATTTATTTTCCACATAAAGTGAAAAAGGAAAATTCTTCAATAATTTAAATATTATCAAACAACTTTCTAATGGAGCGGGTTATTTGTATTCCACGACAAGAATTCTACATTCACAATCCAACAGTGAGCTATAGAAATCATCAAGTCACCCCGACTCAAAACCTGCATACAGCTGTTTCGATCTTATGAGATCCCTTCACTGCAGCTTATTTGACTCCGAGTGAATTAACAAATCTCTAGTTATTCCCCAATACAAATTGCGGTCGGAACTTCTATTTGGATAACAACCCAGAGCGCCATATACCAAAGATATTAGAACCGCTCAGATAGAAGATGCAGAATCCCGTCACTAGAAGACATATTTTCTGACAAGACATGTCTAGCTAGTTACTCTGCAAATGTGGCGTATGTGAGATCTAATAAGATCGAAACAGCTGTATTCAGATTTTGAGTCGGGATTACTTGACGATTTCTGTAATTTACTGTAAGAATGTGAATGTAGAATTCTCATCGCGAAATACATATAACCAGCTCCCTTGGAAAGTTGTTCGATAATATTATAATCAATGAAGAATTTTCCTTGTTCACTTTAAGTAGTATATTAAATCAACCATAGTCAACTTCATGATTTGATTTAATTAATTTCTTTTCTGTAACACAAAGTTATCACTTGTATTATTGTGTTACAGAATTTGCAACAAAATTAGATAATGTTTTACCTATCTTCAACCCTGGGTAAATGCACACTGTACAGTGTACAGTAGTATTATGATATGTTCCGTACTGTCAACACGTACGAATCTGTTCTTGCAATAGATATGTGGTCAAGCGATTCCGAAAGTGACTATGAAGACTTGCCTAAAGAATATCGTTTTAATATTAGGAAAGACTTCGCTGTTCTCATTGATAACGAATTCAACGAAAGGTTTCGTCTGAGCCGAGACCAATTTGAAAATCTCCTTCGGGATATTGGACCAAGGCTTGCAAATAAAACAGTTCGATGGTATGGATTGCCACCACCGCAAAAGACATTAATTGCCATGCACTGGTTAGGAAATGGAGGTCAATATCATGGTGTTTGCGATATGCATGGGGTATCAAAAAAAATTTGTTTTGAAGACATTTTACTGAGACGTCTACTTGAATAACCTAACCACTATCCCAAGCGTGTCATGACAAGTCTGCATCGAGTAGGAATAATATTTTCATTAAATATGTAGCTACATATGTACAAAATTATTTACTTTCTACAATTGTAGCCATTCGCATTGTGATACGGAATTAAGTAGGACTTGTAGTTTCAGGCAGATCACTTGTAACTTGTAGACTTGTTACAATTGTATGATTTGTGTTACAGGCCCTTGGCCATGAAATCATGTCTACCGGTCATAATAATGTAATTAAAATTCGAGAAAATCAATTAACTATCAAATCTGGATAAGTATGAATTTGCAGCTTTACTTCATTTTCAATTTCCATATAGAATCCGGATACAATTAAGTTAAAAATAGAAGAGAAATATATATTCAAGAACAATTTTGAAATACAAATATATATCTGATTCACTGTAATATTCATTCGATACAAAATTGAATAGAAATTACCTTAGTAAATATGTACTTTAAGAGAATCAGAGCAAATAATTACAGAGAGTTGGGCTTTCTAGCACATTGTTTTACTCATTTTCAGTTCTTATAATGATATAAATGTTATTCTATTTGTGAACAATTAATGAAAGTTGATCTCGTTTATTGTGTGAAACTTCTCAGATATATGTGTAATGAAAGCAGTTGAGGAAAACGCCGAAAATGACAATTATATTATTCATTCAAATGTACTCAATTTCGTAGATGAGGTTATATGAGCTATATATGTTTGCTCAAGCAGACGCTAGACCATAATGGACAAACTATAAGAAAAGATGAAGGTTTATATGCTAAGTATTCATTTTACTACAATTTGTTTTCATTGAAAATCGTATTGCAAATAATTTCGAAAACTATGCAGCAAACAGTGCCTGCTTTATAAACATATGAAGTTTACATTAAAAATAAAAACTGGCCGGAACATCTACGCTACAACTCAAAAAGTAACCGAGTTATAAATTTGTGAAAAAACTGCCAGTTTAGCGGTTTTTCCAGATTTTCTCCTAAACAAACTGTCCGATCAACTCGTTGGACCTTACATTTTCTTCGTATTTTTATATTCTACAGTTTCTGTGTTGAGGCCATCATGATTACCCAGATAGTTCAATATCATAAATGAAAACCTAAAAATAAAACGATTTTTTGCATAAAATTGTTAATAACGAAGTTATAAATAATAAAGTCGGGTGAAAAACATTTCACTATATCATATGAAACTATTCTCCGAATAATAGCGTAGCTAATTTTTTTCTGACACTTTTTACACAAAATGCTCACTCCTAATCTCTATAGCTTGACCCATAGTAAGAATGAATAAATTACTGAATGTGAAACAATTGATTACGATGTCATCATAAGACAAGTACAATTATTTTCATCATCAACACTTTGCGTTTGGATGAATCGATGATTTCAAATATCAATACACATGTCATTAAACTGAATTCAGTTAATATCGAGGATAACAAATTTTTTTCAACTATTTATCTCCTCTTTGTTCCATTCTACCACCGCAAATCGAAGAATAACCGATTGTAAGTCACGACATACCCAACCTCTACTGTCAATCCTGTCATCTCAAGTCATCTCAAACCAATCCCTCTGAAAGAAAAACAATCATATAACAATATGGACAATTTGCATGGAATAACACTTCGTTCTTTATTTGCGACATATTGCCATAATGAATGGAAGATCTAGAACCTTGGAAACGACGTTAAGATAATCGAATGTCTCCGCAGAAGAATACGCGCAGTTTGTCCGTGATGAAGGTTTCTGACATTCGCACAGAAAGTTCATGGCAAACTAATCTCATATTGCAAGAACCATTAATAAAGTTGAATTATGATACATTATATTTTCTATTGTTTTAGATCAGCAAAATTCTATTGCCAACTGATTGCAATGTTTGAATAAATG
>JARQZK010000780.1:80000-115000 GCA_030704885.1 Cynegetis impunctata | reverse complement strand
ATTATTATATATATATATATATATATATATATATATATATATATATATATATATATTTATATATATATATATATATATATATATATATATATATATAAATACATACATATGTAGAGAAAGAGAGACTTCTGAAATTGGGTTTTTGATGCCAAGCATCCTGAAATGTCATGATACAAAAAACTATCTTAGGCCTAGGTCCAACTTTGCTAATCGCACCCATTTCAATAAGCAGGTTTTCAAAGTGAAAACCTGCTAATAAGCGAAAATTGAATAATGCATGAGAAAAATAATGGTGGATGAAGTTTGCTAAAAAGTCAGGAAAACGGCATAATTAAATGTAAGATTAGTAGTAAAAGTTTATTAGGACAAGTTTTAGCCCTTTTCAACATATCACATTATGTATTGTTGTTTATTAAATAATAATCCCTTGTTTTGTTTATTATTAACGAAAACACGATTAAAACAATAAAAACGGTATTTTAGCAACTTTCCGGTACTTTGCGCAACATATTTGTGACTTTTAGGTAAAAATGGTCTCTTGGGTGTTACGTAACGTTTATAGGGGGGAGGAGGGGTTCGTGAGAACGTTACGGAGCGTTACATAGGGGGAAGGGAGGGTCAAAAATCTTCAAAAATTGCGTTACGTAATACTTGAACGGCCCCATATTCACTATTTTTTTCCAACGAAAAAATAGGAATCGACATTATTCTCTTCATAGCACGCTTAGTTTTGAAGCTAGGAACTTTTATAAAAAATGTAAAAAAAGGTTTTTTGAAGGACTTTAAAAAAAACAAAGTTTTATGAGTTTTCGGAAAATGCGTTTGTTTTTGGTTATTGTACGTAGAAACTTTCCATTTTGGCGATTGAAAATACCAGTCAACTTTCAACAAGCAATAACTCCGTTTGTATTGGATCTGCATACATCACAAATACACAATTTTCTTCGTTTTTTTATAAGCTATAAATTTGCTCGCTACATGTTTTTCGATGAAATGCATATTTATCTAGTTATTCGCGAAAAAGAATCTGAAAACGTTGTTTTTTTTGCCTGAAAACCGACAATTTCACCCGCGAATATGTGGAAAAGTATTGACTTTCAGAAAAAACTTCATAAAACAAAAGTTGCTAAAAATTAGTCAGTTCATCAATTTCCGTACTTATTTTCAAAGAAAAATTTTTCATTCCCAAGAAGGGGTTGCATCCTCCCCCAGGGATAAAGCAACCCCTGCTACAGGGTAAACTTTGAGATAGATGGTAATTAGAACCTAAATCCAATTTTTCATGAAAATCGGTGCTGTATGGGACAAATACACGGGAAAATGGTCACTGGACTAATACCATTTTTATAAAACCTTACCTACACTTACCTATGTTATGAGTGGAATTTTATTACCATATATTTCAACAACGTCAATTAATCTTTTACTTTTAGTCTTTGTCGATGTATGGAAACTATTCATCTTTATATATGTATTTACTTGAAACTCTCTTAACTTCTTATTAACACGTAGAGTGCCATGGTGGGCAAACGGTGTCCACCATTTGAATGAAAATTTTTGGTGCCTACCGGCCGTGGTGGGTATATGTTGTCCACCAGACCTTTTCATTGATTTGGCCGCGGTGGGCAACGTTTATCCACCGTAGCCATACGAACTCTATGAAGAAGTGTTTAGAATGCATTCAGCAATGTTCTCGTTATGTTGGTTTTTGCGCTGGTGGTCAACGTCTTCCACCAGAATGAGAATACATATTTGTTACTCATATTTGATCTTTTTTTTCAAATTACAATGGTTATATTACATGAATAGAGAGAAAACTAGAATAATTTGAAAGAACCGTTTATTCGATTGATTTTTACAACACTCATACCATTGGAAAAGATTTATTTCTTCACATTTGAATTTTTTTCGCTCAAGCCACACACTGATATTTGGTTTTTTTGTTTGTTTTATTTTTTGCTCCATCTTCTATAATTTTATCAATATTGCTTGGAATAACTGAATTATCTGACTATAGATGTTTGGTCTGCTCTATTTTTGTATCTTTCAATGTAGATGGCCCCGGCTTTTCAGGATCAATTGTTTGAAATGAAAACTCATCACTTATGTTTTTTTACATACAATTTATGTACACATCAAGATTATCGGATGAATCTGAATTACTTTCTGGTTCATACTCGGACATGTCAGGTGAATGTGATTCGTCGAATAAAAAGCTCTCCCACAACTTCATAAGACCTTTTTGTTGATCTTCATAGGACATTTTCAAAGATTGCAAACTAAGTCACTTGAGTAAAAGCACAAACACAAACATAAGCTTACTGCAGTGCTATCTAATACTTTACAATTATATATTTTACCGAATGAACGTGTTGAGACGTGCAATACTTGGTGCCCGAGCATGTCCACTAAGGTCGTAAAGTCGTTCCGACCTGTTGTGGCCGTGGTGGACAAACGTTGTCTACCATGCGTTTATGTTTTTTTCTTACAGAAAATGAAGTTTTCATTTTGAAATGTCAGCTTTATGATTTTAACATATTAATCTAAATATTTTCAAACAAAAATATATTTTGGCCATAAGGGACTGTCAATCCGACCTTTCATATTGGTACTCTACGTGTTAATAAAAAAATTATTTTTATTTACTAATTAATTACTCTTGTTGTACTATTTTCATCTCCAAATTTTCAATCCAATGCTTTGCTACGCCGTTCTGATGAGGACCAAAGAGTCCGAAACACGTGTCAACGGCTGCTTCCATATAAACGTTCTATACCGATAATTCTGCTCTACTTTTTCAATATTTCCTGCGACTAATTTCTGTGTTGTTAGTTAAATAGTACCCTATTATTTTTATTCTCGAACATTACGTAGGTAAAGGTTTCTGTGGTTTCCCTTTCCATCTAATGATAACAATTTTGAATGTTGATATTAGACTGAATAGCACGTAATAAATAACAAAGAACAACCACATTCGGAAAAAAATTTTAGCAAGACAAAGCAGTCTTTGTCTATTCAAATTTTTTCAAATCAATAAATGTCAAGGAGATTTCAATTTTTTCAAAAGTTTTGATAAACTATGAATGTCGTAGTGAAACGTCAACTTTTTAATGAAATCGAGTTTTTTAAGATTCAAACAGCCTGTTATTGCTAATAATTATCAAGAAATTAAAAATAGATCACAGGCAAGAACAATTCGAATAAATATATATATATATATATATATATATATATATATATATATATATATATATATATATATATATATATATATATATACATTATATATGTATATAATTTATATATATATATATATATATATATATATATATGTATATTATATATATATATATATATATATATATATATATATATATATATATATAATATATATAAATATATATATATATATATATATATATATATATATATATATATATATATATATATATATATATATATATATATATATATATATATATATATATATATATATATATATATATATATATATATATATATATATATAATGTTATATAATAAAAAAGGTTCCTTCGTTCTTGGGATGAAGCCATTCATGTAAAATCTCAACGTTTTAATTTCATCTTAAGGAATTAGAAAGTGTACATAATCTCAATCCTTCACTAACGGAAAAAGAATTAAGTAAGGTCAGAAACAATCTGATTTGAATGCCTCAATCTGTCTACTCCAAAAATTATGAATTACATCTATTACTCAAAATCAAGTATAACCTCTCTTTCGAGAAAGAATCGAAAAACGACATATGTCCTACTAATCACCAGTTTCAACAAATACCTGGAATAATAGTGCTCATGGTATCTTCCTTCTTGACATTGACCTTGATGGTCATCGGTGCGGAGCGGCAGCCAGATGAATAGACACGCAACTGACCCGAGGTCTGTACCGACATTTCCGCATTTTAATGAGTTGTTTACATATACCTGTTGTTATTGCACTGCTTGTATTTCAGAAGTGTGAACTATGTTTAATTAGTCGTTATGAATGTATTATCTGTCGCCTGACTGTTTTGTGTAGTTATTATATCAAACGATTATCTCTGTATTTATTCGGTATTCATGCCAACTGAGAATGCGAATGGATTAATTCAACAATTCTCTCGTGAACAAGTAACCGCGAATACAATTTTTATTTTATAATTTTGATGAATTAATTTTGAATATTCTTAAAGTAAAAAATTACAATGGCCAGCTTTTCCGTCATCTTATTGTTTCTACGGAATAGATTCACTGTCAAAATTTTTGCCTGGGAAATAGAATACGGACTAGTTTATTCGTATATTGCTCTTGGTGCGCTCAAAAATTAGCATCATGACCTTGACTCATGGATGGGATTGAGGCTGGTCATTTTCCCCATAATTACAAAGTAATAAGACCACTGATGACGGTCACACAAATACCCACATAACAACCCAAAGTCTTCTAATTTCAAAATCAAGTTTTTTGAGTTCGATATATCAGAAGGTAATAATTCAGGTCCAATACTTCTGAAACTACCATCTTATTTAATTCATCCTCAAGAGATTATTGAGAGTGTCTTAAAGTTCTTCCGTTCAAGTTCATTCAAGTTTCAGACGCAGTTATATTAATCTACAGTAAGTAGGTTGGAGCAACCCGATAGTGTAAACTAATTGGCACCCAAGTGTTGCCTTATCTACATTTATGCATTTGAGAAAATATTGTCTTTTCAAAACATCGGATTTTCTTGAGACATATCCTTCGTTCTTTCTATTCATATCTGGCAAAGTTTGTCGCCAATCTACCAAGTAAGTTAACAATAAGTAAGTTAACGAATGTATACTCTGCCGGTCAGCTATTCCAAAAATTTTGGATCCGTAATTCCACAATTTCCTAACGATTTCTGTGGTATTGCTACGTTTGCTACAAACGTTATTTCAACAAAATTACCCTGATTGATAGGTGCGTGAAATAAAAATTCCATAATACTTAGCATTGTACTTCACACACCGGTATTAGAAATGAAATATCAATCATTTTTATCAACGGGTTTTGAAAAATTTCCAATTATTTTTCAGAGTACCTAGTGTGAGAAATGTCATTGAAATTTTCATGGTGTCGTAAATTTGAAATCATCTACCTAGTTATTTTAGAGGTTATAATATAATTATTTTTTCATTCTCCAATTTAAGTATGATCGTCAAGACTTCAATCATATATCTTGTGTAGCAAAATCATTTTGATGTCACGATGACTTTCCAAGATAGTTTTACGATCGCATTGAACTTTTGAAATATAAAGTAGGACATATGGGCATGGGCCGAATTCCCATATAAAGGTATGAGTGCATATTCATATTAGAGTCTTACAGTTCTTCCATATTTACTTCTGAAATTACGCGATTATATGTATATTATTACTCAAGTATTATTATTTTAAACATGAGTAGTTATTGGAGCCTTTGGCTAATAATCCTTTGTGTATATGTTAGCAGGATGTTGTTACTTTGAAAAATCGAGATATTCTTCTTGTTGCTCTAAAATGGTATTCCGTTTGCCGTAATGAGATTTTATTATTAAGGGGGGTTTCAAGAACCATTAGAAAATGTTTCATAGTAGGTACCTCAAGAACCTACCCTACATTGTTCGCCAGCTCTCAGACCACCACAACAGACCTGCTAGTGCATCTGGCGAAAGTTATGTGTATGAATAGCGATTTAACTATCGTTTCTAACTGGGAATGTGATAATTTGAGAACTCTAAATAACAGCAAAAATACAGGCAACTAGATAGGTACTCAAGAAAAACTTCGCTCATCGATTCTCGATTATGGGACAACAAAATTCTATAAGCTAACCAACAAACCGCACCTTGCAAGAATCAGTTTTGTTTCCAATTTCACATAGCAGGAAGAGTCTCCACTATTACCAAAGTCAGCTGTTCTGAACCTTACTTATATTTTTCGTGCTAAAAATATGTTTACGCTAAAGCTGTTTCTGCTTTATAAAGCTTAAGTTTGTTAAGCATTGGAATAGGGCCTTTATACTTGGAGCTATGCACATATGCACTCCCTGCTCTTACTTAACTCAATGAAAAAAAAACAGTGCGGTTAAAAGACTATCCATCTTCAATCACTCATGGTAGCCATTCCATCCACTACTCCAACGGGAGCACATTTCTCTCGTCACAAAATAAATAATACATACCAATTTGATGTACACATCTCAACAGACAGAACATCAATCTTTCTGAAAGCGGTTTTCGACCAAACCGCAAATCTATGGAACGTTCTACCACTTAAATCTAGCATAAACCATCATTCATTTCAAAAAAGTATTGTCAATTGTTATTAATTAATTAGAAATCCATATCTTTGATATAGGTACTATGAATGATAGTCATAATGATGCTAGAGGAGAAGGTGGTAATATAGAACTCCATTTTGTTTTTTCTATGTAAAATTTGTATTTTTTGCAGTATCAATGAAAATTGAATATTAAACTGCTTTTTGAATAATAATTAACATCCTAAAAATTACTTACACACGAATACAAAGTTTTGAACAAAGTGCTGATAATATGGACCACCGAAAGTTGATCCAAATTATCATCAAAGATTAAACGTATTCCTTCAAGCTACTACTAATTATATTCGAGGCAAACTGGCTAATCTAAGACAATTAACCGCTGTTTAAAATTATAGATATATTATAGGCATATAATAGGGACACCCGGTATTCAGTATGGAACCTGGTTCCATAACACCACCAACAAGAGGAGTCCCTATTATTAACAATGCATGGTTCAAGCAAAAATTAGGATATGTTTTTAAACTTAAGTTGATACGAATATTTTATTGACAAAACAATCTAAAAAAGTCCATATTGAACTACTGTAATACTCAGAACTTACTAACCACTAGAGGGGACCACTTAAATGGTAAAAGACACTTCGCAAATCAAACTTTTCGAAAGTGACAGGTAATAAGCTGAACACATCACAACCAATTTTGCCAAGTTTTGTGGCGTTTATGAGTAACTATAACCATAGTTTTGAGTATTACACAATGATGTCACTGTGCGTTTCGAAATGAAGGAGGGGCTATTACCACCTTCTACTCTAATATGAATTTCAAACAATGGTAGCTTAGTGAAATTAATAAAATACCAACCGAATATTCACATGAATCAGTAATTTAACTGAATATCGCGCACTTCTCCATACTTAATATTACACTGACTCGTCGCATTGACGAAATTACTCCTACGAAATACCGCATACCAAGGCTAAACTCTTTACTTAATGATCGTTGAAAATGTACGAATACTTTAACTGAAGATGATCATCGCTTCTGATTCAATTAACTCAACGGAGTTTCCTCGGAATTTGGAGTAGGTAATGTACTTTCTCTCTGTTCCTGATAATTGTGATTCGAACTTTCCCCAACAAGTGTTTATCGAATTTGTCCTGAATTATTGGTCTACATGAGAAACATGAAAAAGAAAGGACGATCTTAGATTATTAATCACTATCACTGCAACGTCTAGTTCTTTAACACGGTTAGAAGTGACAGTAATTGGGTGCATGTGCTTGGGGAATTTTCTCATTTTCCATGTGTTGTGAAATAGAAATGATTTTAACAAATATTTATACTAGTTTTGTACTAATTCCTCAGAATTAAACCCTGGTGATGATTATTTGAGATATTGCAATATATCGTGATTTTAAAATCACACACACACACACACACACACAATCACACACACACACACACACACACACACACACATATATATATATATATATATATATATATATATATATATATATATATATATATATATATAGTATAATTTATTTAATTTATGTAGGTATATACCTATAGGTACCTAATATATACTAATAATCTTTTTTTATATTCGATGTTTCATTTATCGATTTGTTTCTTATGTTGTGTTCAATTCTATATTATTCTAACATAGTTCACTGAATTTGAAAAATAATCCTTAAATATATAGTAATTCGTGGTGTGTTAAAAATAAAGTATTATCTATATTACTTTCTTATTGCAGGCGTTGGAAGTTTGCTGAATTCATTTCAATTCGACGGATGAAATTTATTTCAATTTGAATAACATTATTTTTTCAAAAACTAAATATATTTCATCCATTCGAAAAATTATCTGAAAGAGATTTTATCTCTGCAGGAAATCAACTTCAGTCCAGTGTATTGTATGCACAACGTACTAGTGTTTTCTGGGTTGCATTTGAGTAAATTACAGTTTCATGTCCCCTTTATTTGTTTGAAATAGGTGGATGCGCAAAAATGGAATAATAATACATTGCACAATATCTTCCAACTTGAGCAGTCATCTTGGTGAAATAAATAAGTCAATCTCCTCGCATTGTCAAGTATTTCTTATATTGGAATTTCACCGAATAAAGTATTATTTATAATAGAAAACAAACATATATTACTCAATTTCAGGCAATGACACCATCAGATAAGCAAGGCAATCTTGGAATCACTAACATAAGTGGAAATTTGGAACCTATTCAAGGATTCATTGTTGAAGCCGTTTTAACATTTTTACTCCTCATCGTCATCCATGGAGTGTGCGATTCAAGAAGGAAGGACGTAAAAGGATCAGCACCCTTAGCAATAGGTTTTGCCATCACAGCTTGCCATTTGTGTGGTGTAAGTTTATTGATGTATATTATACATGACAGTGCTACAATATTTCTAGTTTCCTGTAGACCTCAACAGATTACATTAAATGAATTTAAATTTATTTTAGCTAAATTCTAGCAACAAATTATAATATATAACCGTTATCGACCATACCATCATTGAATTGAAAATGACGTAGTTGACACTGATTATATTATAAATTGTTGGTTTTAATCAGATGAAATAAGTTTTATTTCATCAAGTTAAATGAATTTTCCAAAATTAGAAAATTCATCAGCATCACTCATGTATATATTCACATATGAAGATATATAAGTGATACAGCTACTGTTTTGTACATTCGGTAAACAATTTCACATATTCACTTTAATATTTATATGATTTTTTCTCAGGAGTTCTAACGCTCTAACTAATTAGTAATATATTTTCAGATTCAATATACCGGTTCTAGCTTGAATCCTGCAAGAAGTTTTGGACCAGCTGTTATAATGAACCTGTGGCCTAATCATTGGGTAAGTATCAAGAATCATAACAAGAAACGGTAAATTCTCAATATTCTATCTACAAATAACGAAAAAGATGCAGAAGAGAAATATTATAAAACTATCGATTATGTTCACCTTCATTAAAATTTATTGTTATTTTAAATACATATAACGGACAGGCTTCAGACGTACGTCCACACGCATATGTTACAATACGCCTGTCTCGTTCGCACATAATAGAACACGTCCATGTTCAGCGATATAACAGAACAGATATATACTTCCATCTTCAGCGCATATAATAAAACAGATATATGCTCATCCTCAGCGCATATAATAGATCAGTCATAAGTCCATCTTCAGCACATATAATAGAACTGACGCACGTCCTTCTTCAAAGCATATTATTATATGCTTTGAAGAAGGACGTACGTCAGTTCTATTATATGTATAGAACAAATACAAGCCCATCCTCAGCGCATACAATAGACTAGACATACGTCTATCTTCAGCGCATATAGTAGAACAAACACACGTCCATTTTTAGAGCATATAATAGAATAGACATACATTTATCTTCAGCACATGAAGTAGAGATCTTTCAATATATGCGCTAAAGATATTGGTGTAACTAGAATTTTTCTATGCGAAGAGGGACGGACCTGATACTTCTCTTCGCTTCAAGCAAATATGTGTCTGAATTTTATTATCCATGAAACGAAAGTACTTACATATTATATAATATAAATTGAGAAAAATAAAATTATTGTTTTTCAGATTTACTGGGCTGGTCCAATTGTCGGTGGCGTCATTGCCGGGCTTATCTACAAGTTCATTTTTAAATTCAGAAAGGGAGAGAGTGATTCGTACGATTTCTAGAACTGAGGAAACAAATATTATATTTCATCTCATTCCAGATCCCTCATACTTGAACTAACAATCATCTCATTCGCTGTAGTGACTAATAAAAAGAACTTTTTACATATTGTAAAAACTCTGTTGAATTTTCTAGTATATAGAAAACATTGAGATTATCTGCATAATTTATATAATATAATTTAGATTGTAATTAATAAACTTTTAAAAAATATGTTTTTCTTTTATATGTATTTTTATCTCAAGAATAGAACTTGAATCAATATATAATAACTCAGATTAGAAGCGTTTTATAATTGTATATTTGAATTTCTGGTTAAGATATTTCAGTTCCATTCAAAAAAGCTGTAATCCAGAAATAAATGTTTAATATTTTAAAAGGTGGATAATCTAATATTCTAAATTGTGAATGATTCTAGAGAAATTTGATCACCAATTAGTTGACAAATCGTTCTCGTTGACAGGAAGAATTATATTAAGTAAATTGGTATGCAGGAGATTATAATGCATCTAAGCTTTTTGCGAACAAATTATTGCTTATTTCATCAAAAAATTATAACAGTTCAACCATATTTCACTCTCCTTAAAATATTTTACTTCTTAAAACATAGATCAATAATATCGAAGAAATCACGTCTCCAGAAACTTTTCCAACTGCATATTTTGAATAGCCATGAAGTATAAATTATCGACCAAGAAAGGATGCAATTCTAAATATATGTGACTGGCATTGAATAATTTTGTGGAGTAACTTTGATCCAAACACTTGAAAATTGAAAACTTTGGAGGAGAATATTCAGTTGTTTCTAAACCGATTTTAGTATAAAAATGGCTGAAATCACTAATATTGAATCACAAACAATCATGGTATCCTTTTGAACTAAATAGTGTTGTTCCATAAATGAGTGAAACTTTTATTGTTTTAATGTTGATCAAAATCGGATATAAAGACATCGGTGCTCGCCATATTTCAGTGGTACTTGACATTAAATGCCATAAGCGATGAATGATCTCTTTGGATTGAATTATTGACCTGCCAGTTTAACATTTTAATTAGAATATCACAGTCATCTATAACCTGGCTGGACGAAATTTTTGAAACTAAATAATTTCAACAACGTAAATTTGTAATTTCAATACTGAGAATAGGGGTGACCAGGGCTAGTAGTCACAGCGTGAATTTTAGAAAGTATCAAAATATTTCATACTGGCGACATCTATGGAATTGTCCTTCAATCCTCTGAAAAGCCCTCCACAAAATTTCTTGAGCGAAAGTTTCAATATAATCTGTTAGTAGTGAAGAAAGGCTTTGTATAGATTCAAAATGAATTTTTGTGCCTCAAAATTTTATGATTTTCTGGTGTTTTGTGAAATTGGGAAGGAAGAAGATTATATATGGCTTTTAATGTAAAACATTGCTTATCAATTGGTGAAGTTATGCCCGATTTCACCAACGAGATGTAAGGAAGTTCCTAACTAAGTAATTCCTACGATAGGAAATACCTAAATCCGATACTTACCTAAATCGGATTTCACCAACCTAAGAAATCCTTAGTTAAGATATACCTTGTTAAAAACTTGATTTGGAAAGTATTGTATATATAATTGGTACCACTGTTTAATACTAGACTGTAAATTTGACAAAAGATAGTAAGAAGAAGAGAAAAATGTGTACCTATGTTAAATTTATTTGTCGTATTGCTTTACTCTTGTGAACTTGTGATTATTGAGTTCGTTTATATTGGTGAAAATTGAAGAAAAAAAGGAATAGAGGTGCAAATCACACGGAATAAGAGAAGGTGGAGGCCTCGGTAGACCAGCGGTAAGGTATGCCGCTTGTAAGCCGAGGATGTGGGTTCGAGTCCCACCTTGCTCTTGGGTGTTGTGTATGTCAGGTATTTAGTGGTTCTATTTATAAAGATAAATTGTTGGGTAATGTACTTCGTTTACAAGCCCATTGGCCGTTCGGAACCGGCGTTAAACTGTAGGTCCCTCGAGATAAAAAAAAAAGAGAAGGTGAAATTATCGTAAGTAATTGCACAAGTGCATCAAAATAACGGATAATTTTGCATGACAGCGTGTTGTCAAAAAACTGCATGAGTCATTTTCATTATTTGGAAAATATGAAAATGACCGAATGCAAATTTTTAAAGACAACACGCTGGAATGCGAAATTATCCGGTTATTTTGATGCACGAGTGTAATTTTGGGGAATATTTCCCGAATAAACTTTCAACTTGTCAAGCTGACGTTAGTAATTCATAAATTCTCGTCTTGTCATCAATAACTGTAACATGAACTATGCTACTATGCAATTATCGGTCTACAATGCAATTATTATCGCAGGGCTCTTTCGCTTTCTACAATGCAATTATCGCTGTAATTTTCGATAATTGCATTCCATTTACAAGGGATTTTTGACAGGAGGGAAATATTCGAATTTGCTGCAGAGGCATAGGGAAATTATAAGTGAAAAGACAGATTCTGTGATTATTTAAAAAAAAGAAAATGCTTGGTTGAAATTGGAGGAAGAGTTTAACTCTAAAACAGCTATCCTAACGTTAGGTAAGTATTTCCTATCGTCCTTAGGCATTACTTAATGCGTGGTGAAACGCAAATTGCACTTAGGAATTCCTAAATCCGATTTAAGTATTGCCTAGCTTTAGGAATTAGTTCGTTCATTAGAGTTGCAATTTTTTTATGTGAAATGACTAACGGTCATTTTTTGTTATATGTCTTTTGGGACAAGTTGTGCAGTCTCAACAGGGCATGTTGTTACAGCGTAAACGGGTTCGTTTGTCACAGCATCACAGAGGTAGTTGTCACATCGTTACCGAAAGGAAGTTGTCACTGTGACAACATGAGCTCCGTGTGACAATATGCCCCCTTAAGGGGTAACTTTTTATGCTAAATAGACAATCGCAAAATCTTTTTTTGCTGAATATGTGCTAGATATCCCTACAGTCACAAGTAGAAGTCCCCTGTCAATACTGAAAAAAAGGATCTCAATAATCTTAGTATCAAGACCACAAAGCACCTATTGGAAAAATTTAGACAAAGAAATAATTTTTTTACTTCGATAAATACAGCGCTGCCTACGTCTAATTAATCAGAAATAGATTCCAATAATTTCAGCTACGTTGTTGGGAATGATAGTTTCGCTGTGCCACAGCCTTTTATATTATTTAGAAATATACGAATCACCATGTCAACAAACAATATGGAAAAACAGTTGTCAATGTAAAAAAGTAGAAATAAAAACGTTTGTCAGAATTCTTCAAATAAAAGTATCTTTTCCATATATATATTATTATTTTCCATCATATTCAACATTTGTGGCGACCGTGACAGGACTGAGTAACGATGGAAAACTTGAAAATGGAAAGAGATCACATCCGAAGACTTTTCAATAAAACATGCAAGGAACTGAATTTAGCACTCGCAGATAAGTCAGTAAGAAAAGAACAAGTGCTAGCTTCAATGAGAAAGTTGGAGGATAAGAGCGATAGATTGTTTTCACTAGATGAGCATATAAGAGAAAATTTATTTTCATCCGATCTTAGTGAAGAAGATATCGTGAAAGAATTTGATGAAGTAGAAATGTTCAGGGACGAAATAATCACATGTAGATCAAGATTCGAAGTGTTCATGAACGAGAAGACGAAACAAGACGAGATGACTCAATCGCAGAGTTCCACATCCGACAAGAAGAAGAGGAAATTCAGATTACCGAAACTCGAGTTAAAGAAATTTGATGGCAACGTTAGAAATTGGATAGGGTTCTGGGGCCAGTTCAAGAAGATCCATGATGATATAGAAATTGAATTGGAGGACAAGTTTCAATATTTGGTGCAAGCAACTGAAGAAGGTTCTGTAGCCAGGGAATTGATTGAAAGCTTTCCGCCCTCCGGATCCAACTATTTGAAATTACGTTTCGCTAGGGATGAATTTCTAATAAAAGTTTATGTTCGAGAATTATTAGATCTCGTACTGAAGCAGGCAACTAAAGCGAAGACAGGTATGACATTGAGTAGTTTATATGATAGAATAGAAACTCAACTGAGAGCATTAGAATCATTGGGTGTCACCAGTGATAAATACGCAGCAATGTTGTTTCCACTAGTTGAGTCTGCTTTACCAGATGAATTACTAAGAATTTGGGAAAGAACCCGTAGCACGTATGTCGCGAATACGAGTAAATCAGGAGAACAGGGTGAATCAAGTACAGGTAATTTTAAAAATACTAATCTTTTGACGATGTTATTAGATTTCATGAGAAGAGAAGTGGAATCGGAAGAACGCATCAATCTAGCTCAGACCAGTTTTTCTGAAGAAAAGAGCCAGAACAAAAATACACGATTGTTTAAAGGAAAACAGCAGAGACCTGTAGAGCCAGAAGTATATACTGCATCTGCCCTGTTTTCAGCCAGTGGAAAAGGTCCTCATTTGAAATTAATTAATGGAGGTAAGACTATTCCAATTTGTTTATTTTGCGAACGAACACATGCTAGCCAAGATTGTCTGAAAGCACAGAGTCTCACATTAGGAGAAAGGAAAGCAAAAGTAACGAGTAAAAGGGCTTGTTTCTCTTGTTTGAAATTTAATCATACTAGTAAAAATTGTAGAGCTTTAATAAAATGTTTGATTTGCAAAAAGAAACACTACCCCATCATGTGTGCAAACATACCTGATGAAAATAAAGGAAATGTTTCAAATGTAATAAACAAGAACAGAATCGATAATGTATTAACCACAAATTTTTGCACTGATACATTATTACAAACAATTCTAGTTAGGCTTGTGAACAATAAGAAAGAAAAGATTATACGAGCATAGAAAATTACACATCTGTGTTAGGTATGGTTTGAAATCTCAAGGACGATCTAATTTTCTGCGATTTGAATGCATTCAATAAACTACAGACACCACCCAGAACAAGACGTGGTTTACTTTCTGTGGCTCAAAGAATTTTTGACCCTATAGGATTCACATGCCCATTTACTCTCATTCCGAAATTACTACTTCAAGAAACGTGGAAATTGAAAATTGGATGGGATAGTGAATTACCTGAAGAAATTGTTAAGAGATTTGAAAGTTGGCTAAAAGAGATTCATTTTCTCCATTTTTGTTCGATTCCTAGGTCAGTTAGTGAGAAGAAATATTTTGATAGATTGGTCAGAGTAGTTGAGGAACTCCTCCGAAGAAATTTGGGAAAAGCAACAATCAATTATGAAGAAATGTTAACCGTTTTATGCGACTGCGAGGCTATAATAAACAATCGACCATTAACCTATATGTCAGATGATGAGTCCGAACTGAAACCACTAAGTCCCTCTTTATTTATTCAAGACTTACCAAACAATGAAATACCCGATTTAGACAAAATTGAAAGACAACATTTGATTACGAGACGACGTTACCTACAAAGAACTAGAGATAATTTGCGATCTCGATTTAGGAAAAAATATCTAGCGGAACTGGTACATTCTGGACACAAAAGGACGAGTACCTTGAGAGTCGGAGACATCGTATATGTTTCTTCAGATAACAAGAAACGTTTGAACTGGCCTCTTGGAAGAATTCTAGATATTTTACCTGGTAAGGATGGAGTAGCAAGAATAGCACGAGTGACGACACAGCAGGGTACTATTCTTCGTCCGTTTCAACGGCTCTACCCTCTGGAAATATCAGCAGATGACAAAAATCAATTGATTTTAAATAAACATGAAGAAGAGAAGAAGAGTGAAACCAAACCGAGAGATGAAGACGACAAGTGGAAAGAACAAGAAACTTCGGAGAAGGTTGTAACAAGGAGTGGACGGATTAGTAAAATACCAAAACGTTTTAGTTTCTCATAGTTATGCTTTGGTATATAATTGATTTTGCAATTTTTCCCAATTTTATTTCTCAATCACAAAAGGGGGAAGGATGTTGGGAATGATAGTTTCGCTGTTCCACAGCCTTTTATATTATTTAGAAATATACGAATCACCATGTCAACAAACAATATGGAAAAACAGTTGTCAATGTAAAAAAGTAGAAATGAAAACGTTTGTCAGAATTCTTCAAATAAAAGTATCTTTTCCATATATATATTATTATTTTCCATCATATTCAACATACGTAATATGTATCTCTTATTTTAATACTAAAAAACTGACCACTTCTGAAAGAATATTCATGTTTTGATAAAGACAATGATGAGATAATTGAAAAATTTAGTTCATTATAATTTAATATAAAATATCAGCAGATAATTTCCGGGAGCCGAAATAATTCACACATTCATATTCTCATGTTTATTTATATTCACAATTTCATTAAAAAATGGGCTTTTAAGCGATAATATTAACACTAATGCAAAGACTAACTGATGGAGTAAATACATAAGTAGGTACTTAAAGTAAATACGAAAAAGATGTATAAATTTTTCACGAACACACTTCAATTAATTTCAAGAACGCTGCTGATAATAACTCTGATTTTTATCAATAAATTATGAATCTGGGACTTCAATGCAACAAGTTATACTATATTTTATGAAATATTTCAGCATCGTTGTCGAATTAATTGGTTGGGCATGTAATTCACAATATCTAATAATTTCAATGGAATTTTGCTACCAGTATTTATATACAGATGCCAGGTAATAAACTGAATATGTTGTATTTTGTCTTTGAGGAAACCGATGAGAAACTAAATTCATTTTTTGAAAGAAAAAATAGTGATTAATAAAAGAAATAGAAGACTGAAAAGGTTTTGTGTCCGTTTAAAATCCAGTTGGAAAATGTGTGATAAACCCATAATATGGCTATTTTGGGAATGATGTTTTGATAATATGAAAGCTAATATCCTTGAATATGGTTAAAAAATGAGGAAAATCATTTACTAAGATTGTATGTGCAAATCATAAATATTTTCATTTATATAGAAAGAGGATCATCTTGATCGACTTCGGCTGTACGTCACATTTTTTTCTGAAATTTCAGCTGTGAAGAAACAGAACAACTTTGGATACGGAAAAAAAGATTTCATTTTGAATAATTTTACCTGCAGTAGTATGGCTTTCATAGAAGGCCATAAAACAATGAAGTTATTCACAAAAATTCACTAGAATTTCAGTAACTGGAATATTTATTATTCATTTCTTGTATTATGGTTTCAATTGATGTTATGATGGAAGAGTTGACAAGAGGTAAACCCAACAGAAATTTGATTTTATGTTAGGTAAATTACTAATACGTATCTACCCTAGGATCAGAACACAATCATTTTTCATTTAAGAGATTTAGAAACATTTTAATTTCGGAAAACATTGACAGATGATCAGCTATTCTCAGATTGTTTTGAATTGTATCAAGTAAGTATAAAATTGAATGGAGGTTCGACTGATGAATTTGGACTATTTATTTTATGAACTGAAAGAGAACGTTGAAGTAAAAATCAAAATCAAGTTGAAATTTTCAATGACTATTACTGTGTAAAAATTCAATATTAACCAGCTTCCTCAAGAACAAAATATAATTTAGATGAAATGGCATCTCGATAACACTTCGACAAAAAGGCCATGTGTATTCGGACATAATACGTTTCAATTACTTGAATTTTCTTCGAAGGACAATGCCGATTCCTTAGGAAGCTAAACTATACTAAAAAAAGTTTAATGAATATTTAAGACCCGCATAATTTTTTGTTGGCAGATATATCGTAAAAACTTCAATAAAATTACTGCCGAGAAAATATTGGTTGCAGAATCGAAAAACTAGGTAAATATACATCATTATTTCGTAACAATTAACGTCTTGGAATACATCATCGAAGTCTTTGATGCTATCAAAACTGATATTCTTCCAGTGGATTCAATTGTAACGAATCTCATTCTGAATACCAAAATTTTTTGTTTAATACAAGCAATTGATATTTAAATATTGAATATTAGTTGATATTCTGCAGAAAATGTTTAACAGAAAATGAACAACGATTAAACTCTATATGACCAAAGAAGAGATTGTTTGGGAATTCAACCACTTCATGAAAAAAATTAAAAAATTCAGGATATTCCAAAAGTAATTGAACATTAACAACAAAATATTATCAAAATATTGTAGTAAAATTTCAAAATTAAAATCCAATACTCGATTCTCTAATTGAGGTTAAGTTATTTGAATAATTATGAACCACAAAAGTTTTACCAAATTTCAATGTCACAAAATTATCAACAAAACAGATCACTGTAATTTGATTAATTAAATTGGCGTAATCCGCTAAAAGTGTACGAAACGAACCAATAAGTAGTTTTATTTTATATAAATTACGTAATTTTATAGGTTAGAATTCATGTGTCTCAATAATAAATTTAACATCGATTGTTACATTTTGATTTCATTTAAATTTCGAAGTGATTATTAGAATCAATAAAATATCAGTTTTGAGAGTCAAATATACTTAGGTAGAAACACCTTTATAATGAAAGTCTGAATGATCAAAAACGCCATTTATAAAATTCAATTTGGATTCAACACATGACTGTCCAACTACAGACTGTACACTGAAGATGAGATATCCTCCACGACACAAGTAGTGCTCATATCACAGAAATAATGTACAGGTATTACACTAATCAGGTACCAATTGCTATACGTACTGTACGAATTTCCGTTCGAAATGAATTATCAAATAGTACACACACTGTGATTCTTCCTTCATTTTTATTCTGAAAATCATCTGAATTCAAATCAGTGATATTTGCAATTATTCAAAATACATATTTTTTCTTACAATATGAAATTTTCTTTACTATTCAATGATAAGAAAATCATAGATTTAATTTCAATTCAGTAACAAATATTTCATATGAACTAAAGTTTATTTATAATAGAAGTACCTACCGCTGGAAGAAAATATGAAATATCTGAATCAACTTCGTTCCATTGAAAATCGAAAAGTCTTTGTAAGTCTGGAATAACTTTTGTAACAGAAATTGTTTGACTTGAGTTAATAGCGGGTTTTTGTTTTGTTTTTTTTTCTTCTTCTTTCTTTGATGTTTATGCATTGTACACAAAATTGATGTAAATTTGTGAATTATATTTGATGTAGTACCTACTGCCCACGCACAAGCCAGGCTTTTATGGGAAACCAATGTTTGTTTGATAGAAATTATGGATAACACTGTATATTATTATAGTTTTGTTAGAATTATGAATGACATTTTATGTTATTATTTTTTTTTTGTTGGAATTATTATGAGTGAACATTATTATCATCTATTCGAATAATATAATTAAAATAATTAGTTATGACCATATTTATTATTCAGAGTTAAAATAATAAATAAATAAACCAACAAATATTTTTTGTTTGATAAGTTAAAAATCTATATTTATTTATACCGAGCAAGTTTCTCCATATCTGTAAGATAATTTTTGTAAAATTCAAAAGATATACATAAATAGAGTAAGTAAGTTTTATCTAGGTGTTCGTATTGTCCGCAAGAGTTCTTAAAAAATAGGGTTTTTTGCAGTATAATTCATAATGTCTGTAAAGGTAATGAAGAAATCTTCATTTCATACCAAGACACATAACTATTGGATTGGGTCTTCGAAGTAACTAGGTAATATCCACCTAATTATCAATGGGTACCTGACAAGTAAAACGCACTGTATGCAACTAATATTACATTAAGAATAACTCAACAATTCAATAACTATTTATGTAACAAGTATTTTTCCGTAAATTTAGTGATTAAAGCACTTTAGGGAAGAATTATAATTATTTCACCAGAATGAAATGGTTGGTAAAAATGACATTTAGGTATTTAAATTTGAAAACTACCATATGTACATGTTCGAATTAAGTGATATAGAAAGCAGAAATTTTGAATCTAATACACTTCAACATAACAAATACCATCCGTAGAATTTGGTTGTGTTGCATTCATTAAACTAAGGATACAATACATATAGGTAAACATAAAGTTGTGTAATTTTTGAGAAGTTACAGATGATGAATAAACTTGGAATATTTGCCTTTGTTATATTAATTCATTTGATAATTATTACAGGGAATCAGTTGAGTTTGAATACATTGCTTGTTTACTTGGCTTAGATATTCCTATGTTAATTTTTCACAAATCTAGAAGTCATCTAAGACTTCAGTAGAAAAAGAAACTATTAGTTGAGCATTGGTTCCTTCGTGGCTCTCCACAAAGCCACAAGAAGGTATATATGTTTCTATCTGAAAACGAGTTGAACCTTTCGCAATAGCCAGGCAAACAATTAGAAATAATGCAAAATTAAGTTCACAAAAGTTAACTAGAAAAACAAATATCTCAATTTATTCCTAATGCAATAAATATATAAAAATGAAAATGGTTATTTGTTCATGTATACATTTTCCAATTTCTGCGTTCAATACCTACCATTATAATTCACTGTTTTTTTTTATTTACAATTATATGAAACTTTTAACTCGCACATCACGCCACAACGTTGATTATATGTTTTTCTGGATAATATAAAATGAATGTCATTGGCAGTAGTGATTTATGAAAAAGTATATAAAGCGTCACGTACACACAAACGACACATAGCGCAGAATTTTAATTCCTTGTCAGTGTTGTTGGTTGTTGCTAAAGGTTAGGCCCGCTGCTAGCACCAGTCATCGTCATCCGAATCGGAGTGGCGGGACCGGTTAGGCTTGGGCTTGTACCCATTGGGAACTGGACTTGGCAACATGCGGCCGCCTCTGCCTAGGGCCACACCTGAAATAGTTAATTTGAGGGAATATTTTTTTTATTAATTGTTCATGAATAATGTAAAAACGTATATGTGTCTCTAGTCAAAATATTTTTCTGTGAAAGATGTGAGCAGTAGCAATAGAATTCTAATCAAATTTATCATTTTGGTCAGAATAAGCCTTTTTAAAACAAATAATGACACGAAATAGTTCAACAGCAGTGAATGACTATGATCAACGGTTAACCAGATACCAAACCGATATAATGTGGAGAAAAAATGTATAAATTTGCATATTTTCGAAAGACTACCATTGTTACAAATAAATTTGTCCTATTTGATAAATTGAGAAAGTAAAACCTTTTGTGATAAAGTTTTGTTTATTTAATGTTGTTATTAATAAAGTAAACCTATCTAAACATCTAGTCTAGTATACATATATACATATACTAGCTGACCCGGCAAACGTTGTTCTGATATATGAATTAATAATTCATATATCTGTATAGTGGTATTCGAGAAAATATGAATCCGCGAACCCCGTTGCGTGCTACGCCAATTCCGGCTCCCGTCAAACGGTACGCCTATATCGCGCCCGGTCATCAAACTTTACCGCTATCTAAATCCACGCGATCGTGCGGTATTGGCTCGTTACTACGACGCGATTGGACCCCTCCAAGCTGAAAGATCTCGATCAGCCTGCCTGATCCAATGTAAAACATTCCAAGATCAACAAAAATTTATAATTTAATTGAATAAACATCTTCCAGTGGACTGCGTTGTGAACCTTAACCATTCTCGAATCCACTGGAACACGCCAAACATTTCATCGAAATTTTCATTACCACCAATTTTAGCGAAGGCAACTATTCCCCTGTTAGATGATATATTCAGATATTTCTCAAATTTGAAAAGTATCAACGACTTTGGTATCATATATATGAAGTTTTTCAAAAACATGGTTTGTTTACTCGAAAGATAATACCTTACCTTGTTCGAAACTTAAGGGAGCCTGCGAATTTTCTTTATACGTGGACGAAGAATTCGAAGTCACAGTAGGTGGCAAAGTTTCCCTTTCTCTGTACATATCTCGATCGTCGGGGTAGTTGTGATGCACACTGTGAGGTGTTGCATGCGCCGACTGTGACTGCATTTGGGGTACCTAAAAAAAAAATATATATATATATATATATATATATATATATATATATATATATATATATATATATATATATATTTATATATATATATATATATATATATATATTTAAATTGACGATTTAAGCAGAATTGATACACTTCATCTTTTGGTTCCATTGTCGATGGTATTTCGGATTCATGGTATTATTTCTGTGTTCATGTATTTCACTCAGTATTTGACTATAATGTCAGGAGCCACTGTGGAGTGAACGATCAGCAGTATTTGTGAAATCTTCAAAATAAAATACTTCACGAAAAAAGCAATATATTTTGTTATTACAAATCAATTACTGTAAGATTGACTACAGTAGACCTGGCCTCATAAAATGCTCTATATTCCACGTCAAAGGCAAAATTCAATAAAAATGGAATATTATAGAGCACAATGCTAACAATAGTGCATTTAATTCACAAACTAATTTATAATATCAAAAAGAATTTTGATTTATCAATAAGACAATTTTTTCCAAGAACATAAAAATAAGAGAGATTTCTGATAGTTCGTAGAATGAACAAACAGATTTGTGTGATAAAATATTCAATATCTCATGTAATATGTAGTTACTAGAAGTTTTTTCTAAGGATTACTTACTATTCGCCTCACTACTTAATTTTTTTTTATAGTTTCTTTTAGGTAAAAAAAGTATGTAAATTTAAAAAACAAGATTACAGGGTTCAGTTTTATCTGACAAATTATGTGATGAAACTCTGCGTAATAGGGTACCTCAGGGATAGGTTCTGCGGTCCATTATTTTCCTTATTTATATCAATGACCTGATGATCTCGGCCTGTGACTCCTTGTATTTGTTCGGTGATGATACATCTATCATTGTGCATTCAAGGACTAGAAGCGACTTCATTGAGAGGGTGAAACTCGCCATGGGTGAGGTTGAGAGATGGTTTTTGTCAAGTTGAATTCGGATAAAACAGTCGACTTGGAGTTTGGAGACAGGGAGCATCGAGCTTGTTTGAAGTTCTTAGGAATTATAATGGATAATAAGTTGAATTTGTCTTCGCATAATGGCTGTGTTTGTGGTAAACTGTCAAAAAGTCTATATCTTTTGAGGAGATTGAAGAAATGTGGTACTGAAGGTATGGTGAGAACAGCGTATTATGCTAATTTCCAGAGCATTCTTCTATATGGTATATTACTGTGGGGTAATGCTTCAGATGAATCTAGAATTTTATTCTTGTAGAAAAAAGCAATACGTATTATGTATGGATTGGCAAGTAAAACCTCTTGTAAAACATATTTCGTAGATCATAAAATGTTAACTTTTCCATGTCGATTCATAAGAGAATGTTTGATGTATGTGTATCACAGAGAAGCTCTATGCCAAGAAATGGAACTTACCACATGTTCGACACTCGATACAGGAACGATCTTCTCAATACACTTCACAGAAAGAAGAACACGCAAAATATTTGGTGCTATTGGGGCATAAAAATCTTCAACATGCTACCCGTTGAATAAAGGAATTTACCCGAAAGAAACTTCGAAAAGAAAATAAAGAGACATTGGTGAAGGGCGCTTTCTATTCTTTGAAGGAATTGTTATGTTTCAATTTGTCTTTTGATTGTCATTTCGAGGAGCCATGTAAAATTTGGTGGTGAAAAAAATAGATAATGCATATTTATACGTCGATGGGTGTATAATTAAAAAATTAATAATAACATAAAACAATGACCCATATTATACTCACATTAGTGTTTGTCGGAGATGGATTTGTCTTGGAAAAGTTAGTGGTCCCTGGTGGGAGATGTAACGTCGATGGCTTACACGGGGTTGGAGGCAGCCTTCTACCATGGCCCCGTCTAACGCCCAGGGCGGGATAGCTGTGCTGCATGCTCCCGTGGTGGGCGGCCGACTGCTGCATCGGGATACCTACCACAGCACCAGCTGTAATATTTTTTCTAATATTTTCAGATGTTTTATAGGACCACATCTAAGTGTTTCTAGACGAGTTGATCATGTTGATGTGTATACAGTAACACTGGTAATTATTCCTCGCGCCTTTCATAATTCAAGATTGAAATATACCAGATCGAATACGAAAATTTTGAAAAATGAACAAGACATAAGAAATGAACCTGTTAAAGATATTGCTTTAAATATAATAAAAGCAATAACTTTGAAGTGTGGATTGAAAAATTATCTCAGAAAAAATGCATCAAATATGAATTAATGAAGAAGGAATTTTGTACAAAAGTGTATCATTCTTTAAAAATGCAATGCACTTTCGACTTTCGTCATCTTCTTCTCCTTGAAAGTTAATACTCAAATTGTATAAGAAATTCTTGAGTTTGAAAATATTTCAAAAAATTTAAAAAAAAACTAGTTTAGAAATTTGGAAAACTTTAAATTTTATTGAGTACCTACTCACAAAGTCAGGTAACAGGAAGTTTTACAAATTGTGAAGACATCTTAAATATAATTATTAACAACATTTTGGCTTGATTCCAATGAAAATCATGTTAGAAAATTCAAAGGCCATGTGGACAGATAATTACCTGTCTGTCAAAGACAATAAATGAAATTTGATACCAACTTGAGGTAGTAATGAACTAAAATGTTTGAATAGTAAAAGGGGTGGGCAACATGATATAATTGAATCAATTATGAAAGTTACTAAAAAAAAAATATGAATCTAACTCTAATGAATTGTCTATTTGACTTTTTAGTTAAATTCAGTAATGGATTAGATCTTGATAGATTGTACACATATTGAAAGTGAATGCTATTTAAGTTCATATGAACGATTTCAACATTTCAGTTGTGTTACAACTGAAGATGAACTCCGGATGTTTATATTGTAAAGTAAACGTGCATCCATGCAGGTGTGATAAATTTGAAAATGACTTCCATTCATACCTACCACTATGCAAACAAATACTCATTACAAGGTGAAAACTATTTTATGTTTCATTTGATATGAATAACGCCTGATATATAGTTTCGAGCAATATGCGGTGAGCTGAATTATTCCTGAAATGTCTATAATACACTTCTGACTTTCTTGACTTCTCCACGATTTTTTGTCCAAGTTCAATCATATCACCAATGCTCTATATGTCTAAATTTCCATAATTTATCTTTACGTATGTCTAAATTATAAAACAGCCTTTAGGTACCTTTACACTTGTATCTTTGCTGTGCGATTGGAGAGGGCCGTTCCAGTCAGGTGTATTATCGCGCGGTTAGGAATGTGACGTTTCAATTTAATTTGCGGTTTTATCGTGTGCGATTGGCGTTCGTGTTGGAATGGGACGTTACAAAACTGTTAGTGTAAATCGAAAAAGGATATTGTACAACGATCCTGCCTGGAATGACATGCATTTCCTATGAGTAGGAAATGGCCATTCCATGCGAGTTTTACACTATACTTTTTCTACGAATGTTACTATTACATAAAATGTAGTAATATTTTTCTTTTTAAGATCTCAAAAAATTTCAATCAGACGTTCTACTAAAAAAACACGCTGCGCTGGTTAACGCCACCTTTGTTAAAATATACCCGGGCACATTTGGAATTTTGTAGTTGAATCACCATGGTGATTGAAGCAAAGTGAAAATGTGTATTATAAAACAATGCAATAAATTTCGAAATTACTATTGAATATACAATGTGAAGGTTTTTATTGATATTCGTAGGAAAACTAACAAGTTTCATACTTGAATAGCGTGTCATTGTGCTTAGCTGTGTATATCACTCTTGTCATAGTACAAGTATCTGCTATTTTCATTAGTTCCATTATGAAAACTTTGAAATTTTTTCACGACATTTTCGTCGCGATTTTCTTCCAGTGTAATGCTTTTACAAAGTTTTATAAGTTTGTCATAAGCTAATTCTTTTAATTTCGGTTTGCATATTGTCCAGATTTAATTTTCCGTAATCATGGATGATACTGCTTCATTTCAAGGAACTGTGTAATCATTTCTTCGTACCAAAATCGTGAATCTGCTATATCACTGAAAGAGAATAACGTTAGAGTCACATAGAAATAATGTGCTCCATTTATTATCTGCTTTTTATTTTGTGTATTTGGATGACAATATATTTATCAGATCAAAATATTTCAGAAAAAAAATGTTATAGTTCAGATATCCCGAGCGTTTTGACACGTTTTAGGCTACGGTTACAGAGTTATAGTAGATGCGTTTTCTGACGATCAACTGTTTGGACGTACACGTCAGAGCTGTTGGTCAGATGAAGATGGTTATAGTAAATGCGTACTTTGTTCTGTTTCCGCACATAGGGTGTCTTACATAAAGATGAATATCTAAATCTATAATAATAAGTTTTGAAAATATTATCAGTATGTAAAAAGTCCATTATGAATAGGTCAAAAAATTGTTGGTATTAAGAAAAATTAACCAATAATGTCATAAGTTTGTAAAATATTTTAGAATATCTAGAAAAACCTATCACTATATGCATAATGGAATTTGTGGTACAATATCTAGAAATCAAAATTCTGTTTCATGTCCCACAAATATGTGATTTCAAACACTAATGATATTTATTTTACAACATTCACCTTCCTGTTCGCACGAATTCGTATAAAAAATCAAATGCGTTTGAACGATTTCGTTGTTCTGACGACTTTGTATAACATCTGACGAACGATTCGCAAACACTATAACCACAGTGATAAATTATTATGTATTTGATTCACTCGTGCGAGGTTTGAAGTGTTCGTCGGAACAGTTGGCCGTCAGAAAACGCATCCACTATAACTGTAGCCTCAAATTCATAGATTGATTGCCATTTAAACCAGCATTATTTCGCACGTGACTGGAGCGTCGCGCTCCAATTGCACAGGAAACAGTTTAAGTGTAAAGGTACCTATTGTCGTATTAGAAAATGAAAAACATTCAGAGGAACTAAGATGTAAGCTCAAAGGTATGACTATGGAGCAATAGGAGTGCATTTCATGAGATGAATTTCATCTAATATCATGTGCATTAATGAAAACGAGTGTACAGATTCCCTGTAACTCGTACATACCTCTCGTTCCATGTCCTTGGGAGTACATACACCAACCTACGCAAAATAAAATAATCTGTAAATTATATAGCTAACTTAAATATATCTTCATCGGTTTTATGCAACATCTATTGTTTTTTCCACAAACTGTTACAATTATCAGAGAATGGTTTCACTGTCGCAGAACTGCGTTCAAGTATCCTTTTGAGTTTAATTGAAATTCCATAGATTGAAAATAATATGATGAGCTAAATGGCTACTATAACAAATACGTTAGAGAATGAAACATAAATATCAATTTTTTTTTCTAAAAAACCTGTATATTTTCACTATTACATTATATTATTCTAATATTAACCCGGGAATGGTCTTGCTGTTAGAAAAAATCTAACATTTTAGATTTTCCTTAATATTTCCTGCACAAATTACGCGATATGGCTCTGCCACCGTTCCTCGTGTCCAATAGTGGAAACGTTGGTGAGGAACGGTGTCCAGAAAGACGTCTGTTGTGATATAGAGGTGTTGATTAGATTATATCTAACGCTCGACCAACTTCGTTCTATCTAGTGTTAGTTAGAAAAAATCTAACGACGCGATTAAAATCGCCAGTGAAATTTTTAGGGTACGTACTCTTTTGATTTTTGTTTTATTTCTTTTTTCATTTGTTTCCTAAGTGGTTTGGTGAACTTCCTAGTGACGATGGGGAAGAGGATTTGGATTGTGACATCAACGAAGCTCCTTCAGATCATGTAGATCTGATAATGAACAGTCAGTTGAACCATAAAATCATTCAGAACCATATTTCGCATATTCATATCAAAAATTCAGTCATATCATAAGAAAAAATCTCTATTTTTCAATGTTAGAAAAAATCTAACGCGCGAGCACATACGTTAAGCAAAATAGCGCGACCGCTCCGGGGTTAACAGCGATTTCATCAAAAGTCAAATTGAATTTTTTGTTTCGCTACTTCATAATTCCATTCGTTTCAAAGAATGGTTCATACATTTTAATTTTTCAGTTTTTCATAACATAAATGATACCTGGGTTTATGAAAACAATTGGACAACTGATTTCAGAGAAATTCAAATGGAACAGTTGGATATATGAGAAGAATGTATTGTGTTTCTCTTAAGATAAATAGTTCGAATTACTGAAAATCAAAATCAAATAATCGGGTTGAAAATAATCTGGTAAAAATCGCACATAGAGCTTTGGTAATATCAAAGAAATCGGTGTTGGAACAATTCCGTATAAGCCAGAGCAAGATTTGCCTTATTTCTAGTAACAAACGTTTTGAAATATATACGAAAGTACTGCAACATTCTTATGTTCAAACTGATCGATTTTTTTTGAGGAGTCTATAGTAGGAAATTAAAATACGAATATTTCTTTTACATAGTATATAACTTCACATGATGTGTTTCATTATTACTCATATTCCATCCTGTAAATCAATCAAAATTTAACATATTGTTGCGAATATTTATTAGGACAATAGTAAAATAAACACGATGATATATACGAAAAAACTGAAGATTCGCGATAAACCGTTTTACAATGTCATGAACATATTTAGTCCCATCAATTACAAAGAAATTGGTCCCTACGAATTATGAAAATTTTGTACAAATATTGAGGTTAGTATTATTGGATTATTACATTAAATCCAAACCAAGGATAACTTATTAGATTTTGTATTAAAGAAAAGAAGTCTGAAATTTTATCTAGGTTCCTTTAACACCATCTGTAACCAAAGCACTATCATGCTAAACACACACAAAACTTGATTTTAATATGTTTATTATCACCAAATATTCAAAAATATATTTTACTGTTCAGTTTAAAACAAAATATAGAAAAATGTTTTTCTACGAATGTCAATAAAAAGCTTTATTATATATTCAACAGTAATTTATATTTTTTGACATTTTAAAAAGCAAAATATTACTTATCCCATTTTAAGTAACAGTAACATTCGTAGAAAAAGTATAGTGTAAAATTCGCATAGAATGACCATTTCCTGCTCGTATGATCTGCACGAGCCGCAGGTGAGTGCTGCAAACGTCATACTTGTAGGAAATGCATGTCATTCCATGCTCGTTGAAAAATATACAATTGTCGCTAATATTAACATTCTCTATGCAGGGGGTGAAGATATTCTGTTAGAGTGATTAGAGATGATGGCTCAAGATGAAAATACATCATTAATGGGATATTAACATGAGGTTTTCACCGTGATATTTCAAATATTCTTGGAATACATTATGGTTCGAATGATGACAATATATCAAGTCAATCTGGTTCTTCAGCAAGATATAACCGTTTGTATGATGATTGAGTTTGAAATTTTTTTTATGATTCTACATAATTCATTTGGGCTTCTTTCAGCATTTTGTGCATAATTTGAAAATTTTGTATGTATGGACACGGGTGCTGGATTTCTAGGCAATGATTTGAAAACGTGAAATCTATCGTATTTTTCATAAGATATTGTTGGCGTTCTTTGAATCTTGTTTTAAAAGGGAAACCAGTCTAACCTATAAACAATCCATAACACATGAACTTTCAAATGTAGAAGAACAAAAGATCATTTAATTGAGGTTTTAAGTTTAAAAACAATTTTGATGTTACATTTAACAATGATATTAGCAACGTTTTCTGTTGGTGAACCGAAATAAGTTGAAAAGTTGAATATTTCAGATTTTTCTGTTTTCGATTATATGGTGTTCCACGAAATTTGAAAACGTTTCTTTTCATTAATTATATCTATTATACTTAAATTGAATATATCATTGAAGGCCCGCCGCACACGAGCAACTTGACATGCTGGTGATTAAAAAAAGACGTGATAAAAAGTTGATATTGTTACATTAACGCCACGCACGGGCATCTGAATAGTTGCCCGCACCTTCCAGTTCGACATGGATTTTGCTGATGTAGCGTGTGCTATCGAAATGTAATGAAAACGAAATCGAAAGCAATTTTGGATTCATCCTATTTCAAGCCGAAGACTTTTCAAGGGCCAATTTCATCAACTCTTTGAGAAATTGACAGAGGAGTACCCAATAAAATTCTTCAATTATTTCCGAATGAGCAATGAGATTTGACAATTTGTTGAAAGCACTGGGACAACGTCTGTCATACCAAAATAATTACATACATTTTTCTTATTTTTCACATTGTATAACGCTGGCCATTTTTCAACCTCACTTACAAATTTTTCTATGTCGAACGATATAATTACAGAATTCATGTTTTAACAGAATAACATTAATTGAAACGTTAGAAGAGCAAGAACCAACTGACTCGGCAACTAGAGAATCGCCGGTGTGCGGTGGTAGGTTTAAATAAGTACCTGTATATTTCTTGGCAACTGTTTAGTCAACAGCGGAATAGTACATGCCTCAATTTCTTAGTTGCTTCAACTACAAAATTGCCCGTGGGCGGGGTTCCATTTAAACCCATGGCAACTGAAAAGTTGCCTGCGAAAAGTTACTCGTGCGCGACTGGCCTTAGGCCACCGAGCACGAGCAACTTTGCAGTTGCTGGTGATTAAAAATTGACGTGATAAAAAGTTTCCGTTGTTACATTGAGGACGCGCAGGGGCGTCCAGTTTTACATGGATTTTGTTGAAGAAGCATGTGTATATGCTGTCGCACTGAAATGAGTAATTGAGAGAGTATCCGATAAAATATAACTCTGTCCGTTTTTCAACCTCACTTATAAACTGATCTTTGTCGAACGACATAACTACAGAAGTAATATATAATAATATAAGAAACAAATTTAATTGAAATGCTTTATTGTTTTAGTTGCTTCGACTAAAAAATCGCCCGTGCGCGGGCTTCCATATAAAACAATGCATTCTATTTCGGCAACTAATTAGTTGCCTGCGAAAAATTGCTCATGCGCGGCGGGCCTACAGTTATTGTTTTGATAGTAGAAATTCCTTTCGCCAATTTAGGACATACAATGAAATCGATAATGCTCTATTAACCATTGAGTTAATGGTATTTATGTGAATCATATAATTAATTTTTCATTTACTTTGTGATAATAAACTTAGTATAATAAAATTCTGTTTGCGTTCATCATGATAAATCATTAAGTATTAATGACGGACTTTGCCAATCATTTGATGTGCAGTATCTCATATCGAGAAACCTATAATTCACCTAGTAGTATTATACGCTGTTAACAACACCTATACTCGAGCCTTACGATACAAAGATTGTACATGTTAGCTTCATTCTGTCTAGAATGAATAGAAGGGCAGGTTTCAAGCATTGAAGCTTGCAACAGTCATTACGTATGTGCTCATTTTCACCCCATCGCTCACCTATGGTTGGCGGTCCGTGTCCCGGATGGGGCAGTGGATGAGTGGGGCTAGGAGATCTTGACCTATGGCACAAATTGGTGGTCCCATAAGCACGCCGCGACGACCGCGACGACTCCCTGTACCGCACCGGGTTGTTATAGCGGTGGGTGGGAGACGGCGACCTGGCAGGACTGGTGGAAGCGGACCAAGAGCCTAGAGCAGACAATTCTTCAACAAAATTTTTGACCAATTCCATCGAGAAAGTTTCAGTGGTATAAAATTAAAATTCACTATTGACCAAAATTTTTGATAAATCAATGTTCATTTCAAACGCCCAACAAAAAAACGGCAAGAGGATGATTTAATGAAGAGGTTCGTCTGAATGCTATTATTACATTTTTTCTCTAGTACTTATCAAATATGCCTGTAGTTAGAGCAAATTTTTATATGTACAAAAATATATTTTTTTGATGAATACTTGCACAATAGAAAAACTGGGTGGAAAATGAAAAACACCTCTATATTTATTGAAAAACTATTTAGTAACTTTGGTATCATCAACTTCTAGTTGCTAATGATGAAAAATGAAAACGTTTTATCATTGACGTCTACAACTTTTGAATATCATTAGTATATTATATATAGGTATATAGGTATATATATATATATATATATATGTTGATTTTCAGGTTCTCGCGGAGATAATCTGGTTGTCTGGTTTCCCGGGTTTGTATCCGCGTATTGGCTTCGTCTTCGTTGAAGTCTGCTCGACCTTTCGGCAAAATCACATTTGCCATCTTCAGGTAGCTCTTCTTGGTCGGAATGAATACTCTGAACTGAGTGGCAGGGTGATTTGCGTCCTTATATCCCTCTCCTTCGTTTGCGCTTCGTTGTGATTGGTTGTTCTCGGGCGGCTGCGGCTTTCGCGTGATTGGTCCTGCTGGTTTTCTGACTGCTGCTCCGCCTCGTTTGATTGGCTGCTTGATTGGAAACGTGTAACGATGTGTGCATGAGTTCTTAATGCTGGTTTCCAAATAGCCGAGATTCGCTGCGCGTTCATTTCGGGTGTTCAAACAACTTCTTGCTTTCTCTATCTCGATCGCCCTCTCTGGTGATTCTGGTGTGCAGGCGCTGGCAGTTGAAATCATTCTGGTGTTGGGGAAGTCGATTTTTGTCCTGTGTCAAGTATATGTGCAAATGTAAGGGACGACGTAAGATCTCGTTGCTGTACTGCATTTTGATGTTCGGCTCCCTCCTCACACGGATTCGTCGGTTAGTTTTGACCAATGTAGTGTGCCGTCACAATGTTTTGCATGGTATCTCGTAAACTCCCTGTCCTTCTAATAAAATTCTACTCCTTTGGATTCCTCAAAAGTTGGCCAATCTTCTTGTGCGTCGTGAATATAGTATTGATGTTGTTCCGGCGCAATAATCGTCCTATTCGGTCGGTGGTTCCTTTATGTATGGTAGGAGAACTCTGCTGACTGCGGGATCCCCATCAGATGTAGTCTTAGTTTTATTTTCTTGTTTGGCTCTTCTGATGATTTTCCTTGAATAACCCATTGGCTTTCAATGCTCCCTCGATGGTGGCCATTTCACTTTTCTTGTGATCCGAATCAGAAATGGTTCTGGAACGACAAATGAGTGTTTTTGCTGTTTGTGAAAACAGTTGTCCTGGGTGATGGTGTGAGTCAGCCTGAAGGTATCGTATTGGTATGGGTTTTCTTTCGATACACGTGTGCCAGTTTTCCGTTAGGTGTTTCTTCATTATCAGAACATCAAGGAAGGGAGCTGGTTATTTTCTTCTATTTCCATGGTGAACTGAATACGTTCGTGTTGATGTGTTGAGGTGATTGAGGAACGTATATAGTTTTTCTTCTCCATGGGGCCAAATGAACGAAAGTATCCGTCGACATATCGTAGCCACAGCTTTGTTTCTCAGGATGTATTCAAGCGTCTTGCTTTCGAACAATGTCAATGAAGAATATTGGCGAAAGGTGTGAAACTCGCGATCCCATTGGTGCTCCTTCGAGTTGTTTGTATTTCTGACCGCCGAAGGTGAAATAGGGTGTTCTTGAGACAATGCTTGAGGAGGTTCAATGATGTGTGGCTCTAGCCTTCTTTTCCTGTTCCAACATTTTCTATGCCTCCTTCCACTGGAATCTGGGTGAATAATGACACTACGTCGAAACTCTCACTAGAAGATCGTTTGGTTCCACTTCTACTTCTTGGATATCTCTAGGAAATGCTGCGAATTCTTCACATAAGATTCAGCTTCTTCCACAAGGGCTGGTGCAGTTGTTTGGCTAGTGTATCTCTGACAGTGGATGTAGAGCTGAACCGACACAACTAACGATAGGTCTGAGTGGCAAGTCAGGTTGGTGTGCTTTCGGAAGTCCATAGAGTTTCGGACATCTCGATGATTTTTCTCGTGTGTATGAGTTGTTTCTGTACTTCTGGTTTCTAATGGGCTGGCTTGTATCTTGGCCTTCGTTGTCTTCTCCAATAGGTGGTAGGGTCTGTTTTTATGGGTTTATACGATGTTTCGTCAGCGAGTATATCCTTCATCTTCTTCTGGTAATCCTCCGAGTTCATCACCACTGTGGCGTTTCCTTTATCAGCCGGTAGTACGATGATACGAGAGAACCAACAAATCATCGTACTACCGGCTGATAAAGGAAACGCCACAGTGGTGATGAACTCGGAGGATTACCAGAAGAAGATGAAGGATATACTCGCTGACGAAATATCGTATAAACCCATAAAAACAGACCCTACCACCTAACTGGAGAAGACAACGAAGGCCAAGATACAAGCCAGCCCCATTAGAACCAGAAGTACATGAAACAACTCAATAACCACGAGAAAATTCATCGAGATGTCCGAAACTCTATGGACTTCCGAAAGCACACAAACCTGACTTGCCACTCAGACCTATCGTTAGTTGTGTCGTTCAGCTCGTACATCCACTGTCAGGATAACCTAGCCAAACAACTGCAGCCCCTTGTGGATAGAAGCTGAATCTTATGTGAAGAATTCGCAGCATTCCTAGAGATTATCCAAGAAGTAGAAGTGGAAACAAACGATCTTCTAGTGAAGTTTTCGAACGTAGTGTCATTATTCACCCAGATTCCAGTGGAAGAAGGCATATAAAAATGTTGGAACAGGAAAAGAAGCTAGAGCCACACACATCATTGAACTCCTCAACATTGTCTCAAGAACACCTATTCACCTTCGGCGGTCAGAAATACAAACAACTCGAAGGAGCACCAAAATGGGATCGCGAGTTTCACCAACCTTTCGCCAATATCTTCAAATGACATTGTTCGAAAGCAAGACGCTGAATACATCCCTGAGAAACCAAAGCTGTGGCTACGATATGTCGACGATATCTTTCGTCATTTGGCCCCCATGGAGAAAGAAAAACAACTATATACGTTCCTCAATCACCTCAACAATCAACACGAACGTATTCAGTTTCACACATGGAAATAGAAGAAAATAAACCAGCTTCCCTTCCTTGATGTTCTGATAATGAAGAAACCTAACGGAAAACTTGCCACACCGTGTAGTCGAAAGAAAACCCATACCAATAGATACCTTCAGGCTGACTCAGCACCATCACCCAGGACAAACTGTTTTCAACAGCAAAAACACTCATTTGTCGTTCCAGAACCATTTCTGATTCGGATCACAAGAAAAGTGAAATGGC
>JARQZK010000780.1:0-77500 GCA_030704885.1 Cynegetis impunctata | reverse complement strand
TAATGTTCGGATTTTACAATTACTCCTGAAATAGTTTCACATGAAAATTTAGATAGATTGTATATTGGTGAGTTCCTTATGCCAATTGTAAGTCGACATGGTAGTATTTCTTGATGTCGATTTGGTAACACGGTATTACTGCTAAAGTGAAGAACCTATTAAAAATAAATGTTTTGAAAATGATTGCTATACCAAAATATGACATCTACACTATTAATTCAAGAATTGAGAATTTCGGGGGTTAAAATAACCCCATTATCCATGGAGCAGGCAGGGTTAAAAACCACTTGACTCAATGGAAGAGAATAAGAACTAATGATTCTGATACAATTATAGATTGTTTGCTTTGAGAATGACTCTAAATTCGAAACGCATAAGCAAAGAAACATTCGTTATAAGTAGTTTTATAATTATTATAATAAATATTGTTAACTTTATAAAGAAATAAAAAAACTTACTTTTCACAGGTTGAAATAAAAATCTATTGAGTAAACGCGTTTCGTCATAACATTGACTTCATCTCGTACTAAACTATGGTATTACAAAACAATCTATTTATACGAAAATTGAATATAACAGAGGGGTTCTTTGAGAAACTAAATAACAATAAGCAATTCATTCAGAGCCATTAGTAGGTACCTACATTGAATAGATTAAGGACAGGAGAAGGGTTTACTTCAATCTGGTCGTTAACTAAATTTCCGGAATTTTTATATTTATTGATATATAGGGATTCCCAACAGTTGGTTTTATGGAGACTATTTTCAAATAGTAATATATTATAATTGTGATTAAAGGTATGGTTTTCTTGAATAAGATGGCACGCATAATTAGAATCAGTTTTCTGCTTAATATAGCTACGTTGGTGTTCGTGTATTCGAGTTTTGAAAGGACCCCGCACGGGAACCCATATAAAATGGTTCTCGTTGGAATTTTTTAATTTTTTTATATGTTTTTATATCCTTTGTTATCACCAACATGTGAGAGTTTCAAACAGTTTCTATGTCTAGTTTCGATTTTATGAATTTTTGAAATATTGCGATTAAGCCAATTGCGATAATTGTTTAAAAGAATTTTTCCATGTGCAATTAATTTATTATGATATTTTTGAGAAAAATTATGTGAACAGTTTCCAGAGAATATATATATTTTATCATTTTCCCAACAATTTCAGATCAGTACCTACAGGATGGTTCTGAAATAATCACAGAGTTGGTCAAAAATTAAATTTCATAACATTTTTTGAAATATTTTCTCAAAAGTTTTATTGGTATTATATCAAACTCTTTTGAGAAAACATAAGGAATTATCTAAGAACTGGAGGTATCTAGTTCATATTATAATATACATATAACGCAGTTATGATGGTAGTTCTGGTTCTATGATCCTTTGATCAATTTCGAAGACATTTTCTTCTTCTTCCTCAAAGCTATCCTGAATATAAGAGGAAGCTAATCCAATGTGGTAAACTCCAGATGGAAGTTCACTTAGGTATTCCAAATCCAAATTAAGAAAATCCGGAGAATGATTTAAATGCAAACGTGTCCAATTTGCACGAATATGGGCCAAGTTATTCTCTGAAACACATAGTCGTAGACGATTTACCCTGATGGATTTCTCTCGCATTCTCCTTGCCAAAGCAATATCTGTATTCTGCATGTTCATAGTTGACCTGAATTTGTTGATTAAAGCCGCAGCAATACGGTAAAAATCTCCTAAATGAGTTAATTGGGACATTGGACTTACTCCTTCTAGTAACTTGAAAATAGTTTTTAGATGTCCATTTCGACTTTCAATAACCCATCTTGTTTTCGTGACAAGACGGGATTGGTTTGCATCTTCAGTTAACAGCTGGTTTTGTCCGGTTGCACAATATCACCCGCTTGAAGCCATTGTTGCAATCTATTGGCATCTCTTTCAAATTCTGCGTGCAATAGTGAGGCTTCATTGTTTTTGCCATCTGCAAAATATGGCCCGTGAATATCTATATAGATATAGCCATCTGGAGCTGTAACCAGAACCGGCTTCACCAGATGAGTGTGTTTGTGGGTTGAATATGATTGCCTCAAGCTTCTAAAGTTTCTGCTTCTTTGTATGTGGCTGTAAGTACCATCAACATAACATATTGCTCGGGGCATACCTGGTTCTGGATTGTATAATTCATTAGCAAATTCTGTGATGTGATTATTAATGTATTCCGCTCTAGTAATAGCCTGGTTTTGCGGGACAAAGCCAGTCATAATCGATCTTCTTGTAGTAGCAACTGCATTGTTTACAGCTTGTCTGCTTGAATAATTAAAAATTATTTTTAAAAATTCATCAAATATACCCTGACGCATTTTACACAGAAAAGTTAAAAGATCTTTCTTTGAAACTGCTCTTACATAATGATCGTTATCTTCAACACCCCCGCATGAGGTAAACAGTTCTTCAAACTGAACTTTAGTAAGGGAAGAAACAGGGAAAATCATCGTCAGTGAAATCATTAACACCTTCAAATCCCTTATTTTGATTATTAATTTTCTGTCGTAAGTTCTGTAAGATTCGTTGTAATTGGGTGTCCTTAGGATTATACGATCGATGTACAAATTGCAAACCGGGTAGTAGTTCTGGCAGTAAAAGGCCGTTTTCGTCCAAATGTCGTGAGCAAGCACGCACTATTTCCGGAACATAAATATTGGTTTTTATAAAAATCTCAGTAATAAAGTTTGTTGAAACTCGCCCTAAATGATTTTGTTCATTGCAAATTACACAAGACGCATTCGCTGTGAACATGGATCATAGGCCCCACGCTGTTGTTTCGTGATCTTTGTCAACAATGAACTGTAGAACGAAGATCTCAAAACGCCATACCTCTGGGACGTCGCCAAATGGCCGCCATACTGGGGCAAACATGACATTTTCAGCAATGAACATGTATAATAGGCCCCACCATGAAAATGTGTCTCCTTTGTTCATTTTGATGTCCTGAACAAAGTTCCAAAAGCACCATACCTATGCGATATCGCCAACGTCAGATATTGGCTTAAAAAGTTGTCACATTTTTATAGGTTAAGTGTATCAAAGGCCCCACTGCCATACCGGCATTTTTACGTGTATTTTGAAGTATAAAACACGAATATATCATTGCCATACCCATGGCATGTTGCTAACGTCAGATATTGGCTTCCAAAATTGTCACATTTTTATAGTTTAAGTGTATTAAAGGCCCCACTGCCATACAGGCGATTTTATGTGTATTTTGAATTATAAAGCAGGAATATATCACAGCCATACCCATAGTATGTCGCTAACGTGCACAATTAATCGTATATATAATTTGCTTTTTAAATTGTTGTCGAAATGAATACTAATAATGTATATAATGTAGGTGTTGTTCTGCGCTGTAAAAACAGGTGTTTTATGTTAAAAATATTTTGCGTTAAAAACACAAACAAGTTATGAAATAAAATGATATATGCCAAATAAATGCTAAACATTTCAAGGAATACATTTAGAAAGAAATTTATTTAATTTACTTCGCTCGAAATAATTAAATTTGAACTGATAGCTGACAGAAAGAATGCAAGATATACTACAGTTGTCAATAAAAGTCCCAATTATAAATATTTTTTTATCCTACACTATAAGAAAGTTGAATTTTACCAGCTTTACGGAGGCGAGAAAGTAGACCTTTTCTCGGCTAGGCGGTAAAATAATTTTTACGTTTTCACGCTAGCTGGCGCTCCAGTTGACAAATAAACGTCAGTATAAAAATAAATATTTAGCAGTTGTCAATTCAATCATACGTTGTCGTATTTTGATATTTGTTCTAAGTTATGGAGTCTGAATCAGAAGAAATAATGTATCTCACTCCACCTGAAATAACTGATATAGCTAACCAGGTCACGCTAGACTTATTACCGAATAAATCTAAAGCGAAATATAACCTCCAATACAAATTATTTATGGAGTGGTGTGCCTCCAATCAGGTAAATTTAATGAAAATGTAATTTTAACATATCTGTCCCGAATTATCAAAAAAAATAGCAAAATCGTCAACTCTTTGGGTCAATAAATTTCAATGCTAAAATCTACATTTACTAGTGAAAGATAATGTTAATATTGGAAAGTATAACAAAAGTGAACGCTTTTTTTAAAAAAGCAGTCAGTCGGGCACATTCCCAAAAAATCAAGAAATATTTGAACAGCAAGAAATTTGAGAAATTTCTTCGTTTAGCTCCTGATGAAATATATTTGTTGGATGAAGGTAAAAACGATTTATTATTAATATTATTATTATTTGATAATATCACTAATATTTTTTAGGTAATATTAATCATTGGTATTTCCGGTGGCATACAGAACGGACGAAACTTACAAACATGACGATAGATGATGTTATGGATAAGATTGATATATTGATAATACATGTACCGGATACAAAAACAAACAAACGGCGAAACTTTTACTGTTTGTAACGTCGAGAAGGAAAATTTCATTGATGTTGTTGCAATTTTTCAAAACACTACTTCAACCTTCGTCCCCCTAATATCACTTCCAGGCGACTATTTGTGAGATATCAAGGTGGAAAGTGTGCAGCACAAAATGTGGGACACCACACTATTGGGACAATGCCATTTAAAATAGCCAGTTACCTAAAATTAAGTAACGCTAAAGAATATACAGGACATGCGTTTAGAAGATCATCCGCCACACTCCTTGTCACTTCAGGAGCAGATAGTTTAGATTTAAACAGGCACTCCGGATGGAAATCCACCAGCGTAGCGGAAGGCTACGTTGAAGATTGTTTAAATAATAAAATAAGTGTCGCTAGAAAACTTTTTCAACACTAACGATATGGCCGGGTCTTCTACTATGACTATGAATGAATCTACATATACTGAAACTGCTGAAATGACGACTCCTTTAATAGAAAATATAGCAGACGTAAGGGCAACAGCTTTAACTACTTCCTCCTCTGAACAAGTACTGTTATCAAATTTATCCAAGCAAGGAATCTCTTTTGGTAACTGTACCTACTATACATAATCCGATTTTTAATGTCACTTTAAAAAATAATGATTCATACTTATGAATCTCATATTATGAAATAAAATTTTGTAGAAAAAATCTTACCAACAATTATTTTGTAGGATAAAAAATCATGTGTAAACCATGGCAGTAAAGTGATTTTTCATGCCTCAAGAAGTGGCCAGACTCGGCTGCGCCTCGCCTGTCCATATCTTCTTTCGGCCTGAAAAATGCCACTTTACCGCCTAGGTATACAATATACTATTATTTTCAAACGTACGATAATAACGTCATTCTTCGATTGACAGGATCATCGAAAAGTTCTATTTCTCCGCCAAGGCGGAGAAGTGTTGCTATGCAACACTTTTCCGGCCGGCGGCAGGAAAAGATGCAAAGATGAATTGGTAACCACGAACAAAAAATTCTCCAATTCAAACGTCATTTTTATTCGTTAAAGTTACATTGAATGTACAATTGGTCAATGTTGCATTTTGAAAATTAAAACCATGTAATAATGAACTGGTAGGATTCTGTCTCGGATTCTGTTCAAAAGCTGATGCCTCAATAGAGTAATCTGAGTTGCTGGTTCCAGGGAATTCGTTGACGCTCAATATCCTACCAGCAATATCATTCTTATTTCGCAGAGAATCATCGATATAGCCTTCTGCTACACTACTTGACTTCCAACCTCCGTGTCGTTTCAAAGACTCAATGTTGGCTCCTCCATCTATAAGTAGTGTAGCAGAAGTTCGCCTCAATGAATGACCTGTGTATTCGCTTGGATGATTCAATTGCAAAAAAGTGGCAACCTTTCTTGGAACACTTCCTATACCATGTATTCCCATCACAGCTCTGTAGCATTTTCCAGATTGATATTTCAAAAAAAATCTATTTTCAACGAAATCCTTTGGTCTTAACGAAGTGTATCTCCGATAAATATTTAGATTATTCTCCCCGATAACTGTGAATGTTCGAACTTTTCTCGTTTTACTATCAGGAATATTGACTATTATAATATTTCCCTTGTCCTCGATATCTGTACTTTTCATTTTCACCATTTCGTCACATCTGCAGACACTGGCTATTCCGAATAATAAAACAATCTGAAACAACCACGTGATCAAAAATACAAAATTAAAATTACTTGAAATATGATAGTTACCTTTACTCCTAAATATGAATCATCCGGTGCTTCGAAGAGAAAACGTTCGAACTCTTCCTTAGAAAAAACTCTTGATTTTTTTCGAAGATATCCTTCATTGGACTTTTTCAAAAATATGCGCAACTTCAGATATTTACCAATATCTATTCCATGTTTGATCGCTAGTTGCGACTTTATCATTGAATATCGGGCCCACAAAGTAGAGGATTTCCATTTTTTTTTCTCTAGCCATTGAATTGAAATATGCTAGAAGCACATTCTCTTGGTAAACTGTCACATTTTTGAATTGCACCAATTCACGAAGTGATCATATGCTGCAGAATATTTTTCAATAGACTTCGATGGTCCAAGGGTAGACTTTGCTTCTTTGGCCAAAACCTTAATTTCTGAAGACATTTTCACTTTAAACCACTTCTCACCAGGTTGCGAATTAGAACTATCAATATTATTTTACTTTAAGTATATCTGTCAGAATCAATTTTGTGTGGCAACCGTAACTAGGAAAATGTTCCATAATTCTTAACGATCGTAATAGAATTATGTGCGTAAATGTGAATCGATCCAAAAATGGATATTCAGATTTTTATGAATTTCAAAACGTTTGAAAATAAAATAACATATTTCATTCGGAGGAGAAGTGACTTTTCATGGCTCGCTTTCAATTACCCGCCTCACTGCGTTCGGCGGGTAAGCTCAAGCTCGCCATGAAAAGTGACACTTCTCCTCCTTATTAAATAATATACTATTATTTTTCACTTGTATATTATACGTTTATTTCACCTTGGATACGGTTGCTATAAACACACTCATCATGCCCTAGGCCATTATGGGCTGCTTCAAAATATTGAGTTTTAAATATTCCGAATCCTGTTGTACCATTTCAATTTCATCATTAAGAGATCTTGAACAATTCAAACAAACTCGAGAATTGTTGTTAAACTCCAAGGCAGGGTGGTTTAAGTTTTCTCTTCTTAAAATAGCTATTTGCCTCTTGTGTTCATTGATTTCAGTATTTACCAATCTTGTTGTAAATCTTACTTCACACACATAACAATTGACACGGTTATTATTATTATTAAATGGCAGTTTTTTTAATTAATGATTAAAAATTGCTTAAGCTGAATTAAAAACTAAACAAAGGTACAATTTGGTTGACATTTTTTTATGAACAATCGCCATATTTATTGTTGTCGTTGGCAACGCTGAGCCAATCAATACTTTTCTTAGCTGGTATGTGGTGAAAAATCTAGGAAGTCGATTTTCGCTAGTTTTGTAACTGTCATGTTGAGCTGTTTTGCTTACCTATGTAGGTCGGATCAGAATACAATTTTATGGTTTCTATTTAGGTGGATGATGAATAAAGTAGCGTCTTTAATATTTAGATTTTCTCAAAAGTGTTTAATATAATACGAATAAAAGTTTAAGAAATACTGTCATATAAATTAATTTTTGACATACTTTGTAACTATTTTAGAGTCGCCCTGAAGGGAAAAGAATCATTTCTGATCTGCAATTGTTAAAGAAAGAATGAAAAATATATATTATTCGTGAAATATCTACAGTTGGTCCCAAAGTTATAATAACAAAAATTATTTCACACTAACAAAGTTTTTAAAGCATTATCACATTTGGCTTAATCGCAACATTTCAAAAATCCATAAAACCGAAACACATTTTATTGATAACAAAGGATATAAAAACATATAAAAAAATGAAGAAATTCCAACTAGAACCATTTTATATGGGTTCCCGTGCGGGGTCCTTTCTAATTGTACGTCCTATATAGAATTTTTCACAATCGTTACAGTCGAGTTTATAAACACCAGTACGTTCATCTCTATCAATTTTTGATTTGTTGTTTTTAATCAATATTCCAATGCTATTATTGGTTTTATATAAAATTTTGAAATTTTGTTTTTGAAAAAACAATTTCAGGTTTTCGGAAGTTTTGCCCAAGTATGTTAAACTGTTAAATACTCTACTTTTTTCGGATATAAGTGGGTACATTTCTGAAATTGCCATTTTGTATTTTTTCCTCTGAATGAGGCTGTCGATCATATTAGGTCAATAACCATTATTTACTGCCATTTGTTTAATTATATGCAATTCCTTCTGAAAATTAGCTTCATTCAATAAATATTGTGTTATAAGTGTCCTTTGGAAAATTGTTAATAATAATCGATGAGGACAGTAACTATACGAAAATTATACTTAGAACAGGTGTACGTTGAGCAATTGTTAAATGGGTTATTTCCAACAGATATCTTAAATTAACAGAACGATTAAATGAAGTATTAGAAAAATTAATCCAAATTTCGTACTCAAGATGTGAAAGTCATTTTCTTCAGTAGATCGAACAAAAACTCCAAAATCTTTCTGACAAGCGAAGAAACGACAGAAATAGAAATAGTTTTTTTATAATTATTCCTCTCCCATAAGCATAAAAAAATAGTCGAGCCAAATTACTTATAACTTGGAATATATAGCTGATACTGAGTATTTATGAATTTTGAGAAGTCGACGTCTTTTCATGAAATTTGTTTGACATTAACAGTTACCACATTAAACTCACCTCTTATGAAACGTCTATGCGAATGTGTTCTATGTTGCTCGTGTTTAACTATTTCTACTACGTTGGAAACCGTATCCGAAAATCCAATATCGTGATGAAGATGTGACGGATATCTTCTTCTTGGCGACGGACTTCTTTGTAACGTGGGTGAGTTACCTCTACTAAAAAAAAATAAGTGCTGGTTAATGGCACAACGAACAACATCGTTTTCAGTAGTGATGGAACATCCACTTGAGAAGGGTGAAAAGATTTCACTGAAACGTTGCAACTAAGAATTTATTCGAATACAAAAAACAACACAGACAGCCGAAAGAATGTCGAAGTAATATATATATATATATATATATATATATATATATGTATATATATATATATATATATATATATATATATATATATATATATATATATATATATGTATATATATATATATATATATATATATATATATATATATATATATATATATATATATATATATATATATATATATATATATATATATATATAATGATACAATGAAAATAAGTTCATCAGATTGAGGAAAACACAGGTAGTGAGTTTGAAGACTGAAAGTAGTTGGTTTAAGAACATATCCAGTGTTAACATATCGACTGATACAGTGACACTTCTGTCGTTGGGTCCTAAATTCAGTTTACAACCGTCAATTAGAGATATCTCAATACCAAGACTGTTGGCTACTGTAGAGAGTGGCACAAATGGAGTGGATCGGACCAGTAAAAACATCCTGAGAGCCAGAGCTACTAATATTATAACCAATTTTGTGACTAAAAATAAAAGATACAATGACAATTGTTCACGTTTGTTAACACATATGGGTAGATTTTTGAGAGACCATCCTGATCTTTTGGTCACACAATCCGATAAGGGAGGGGTCACTGTCGTGATGGATAAGGTAAAATACATAGAGTTGGCAGAGGAAGAACTCCAAGATGCCACAAATTACAAAGTAATTCAAAAGGACCCTACTAACACAATTGAACAAAAGATAAATAAAATTATAAGTGAGCTTAAGAACTCCAAAGTGATAACTGAGAATGAAGCAAAGACACTTATGACATACGACTCTATGTGTCCTAAATATTATGGTTTACCAAAAATACATAAACCTACACCGACACTAAGACCCATTATTTCTTCAATAATAAGCCCAAGTTCCAGATTTTCACGGTTCTTAAAGAATATATTAAGAGCAGCATACAACATGGATAACGATTACTATGTTGAGGATTCTTTTCAGTTTGCTTCATTCATAGCTAGGCCGAATCTGCCGGATAACTACAGACTAGTGAGCCTTGATGTTGTATCCTTGTTCACAAATGTCACCACACAGCTGGCAACGGATTCCATTGATTACAAAAGGGATGAAATTCAACATCACTGCAAAATGTCTGAAGAAAAATTCAAGGAATTAATAATGTTGGTTTTCAACTCCACATATTTCAGCTATAATGGCATATATTATAGGCAGGTCAGAGGCACACCAATGGGCTCGATTCTGTCTCCAACTGTGGCCCAATATGTGGTCGATCAACTTTTGGGATGTATGTATACCTAGACACCCTTTTGCAAGAAATTTGTGGACGACCTGATACTGGCAATCCCAGAGGGAAGCAGTGACACCTTACTAACAATTTTCAATAACTATAACAAAAATATTCAGTTCACTATTGAGGAAGAGACAAATAGAGCGGTTCCCTTTCTGGACACTTTAGTCATCAGAGATAGAAATTCATTAAAACCGGATTGGTATAGAAAACCTATGGATTCTGGAAGATATGTACATCATTTATCAAACCATCCTGTAAAGATGAAGCTCAATCTCATACTAAACCTGAAAACAAGAATTATCAAGATATCACACCAGGAATTTGTGAATATAATCTTAAACTGCTGGTCTCCATATTAGAAAAAAACGGCTATCCTAGACAACTTTGACATAACTTGATCTACAACACACCTTATGGACGGGAAGTGGAAGGAGAAGGAAACCAACCCACAGAACTCATACAGGAAGATAACCTAGAAGCCCATCGAAATACCATCGTACTACCCAATATTCAGGGACATACAAATCAGCTTGAAAAGCTTCTGAAGAATGAGAACACCAAATTCGCGAGGAGGAACATAAAAACTGTGAAGTCATTACACACCAAGTTGAAGGACCAAACAACAATTACGAGACAATCAAACGTAGTCTACAGAATGCCATGCCAAAATTGTCAGCTAGTTTACATTGGTGAGACGGGACGAACATTAAGTAAGCGCATTTCATCACATAAGAGTGATTCAAGGAGGAACACTGGTGCTTGTGTTCTAGCGGACCATGAAAATTCATTGGGCCATCATATAAATTACAACGAGGTCGAAATATTTGACAGCGAAAGAAACACAACCACTAGGAAATTCCTGGAAATGGTTCGAATTGCCCAGTAACCTCACACTATGAATAGGAAAGTTGATATTGACCACATACACACAATTTACTCAAACTTAATACTCATGGACAGGGATATAAGTTCGAGAGGTGGGCGTACTTCTAAATAGACTGTGATTCAGCTCCTGCTGGTCATTGTTTTTATATTTGTAAATTTTAATTTTTGTTTTGTGATTCTTGTAAGTTGACTACTTCCTATTTATATTTTTGTTCTTCTTTTATTTGTATGTTTTGACTAATTTTACAGTCAGATTTTCGATTGTGTTTACTTTTATTTTTACATGTTTTGTATCATATATTGATCACACTGGAGTTGAGTCTGACCAGTTGGATAAATGTTCACCGCAAGAAACCAGCTTGGCAGTATTGACATTTCACACATGTAGGACATTTGACGGATACGTCAATATAATAAATTAATAGATAAAATTTCGAATCTTATAGATTATACTGTTGTAAAAGTGTAGAAGTCTGCCTTTCTCACCATTTTTCTTTGAAACTTAAATTGTCTTTTCTTTCAATATATGCCAACCATACTATTTTCGCAGGTTCACTATTAAATGACTGGATGATTCTTTCATGTGTAAAGTTTTGCTTCTTCTTAAAATAAGTAATCTGAGGTGCGGCTCAATCAAACTGTTATATAATAAATATTTTGAGTTATTGTTGAGTTGGTGTGCACATCTTCTTAAAGCTCCAATAAAAGGTGCTATTTCATTTATAATATATGTGTCAAATCCATGCTAGATTATTAGAAATACTAAGTTCTAAGTATTTATGATATGTTACTTAATTTAATATTTGTCTATTTAATTTTAACACAGGTTGAAATTTTTATTTCCCCGTTTGGTTTATTATCATATAAACAGTCTTATTTATATCAATTGTTAACTTATTTGAGCAAAGCCATTAATGATACGAAGTCAAGTCCTGGTTCTTTTTTTCTTTTTGGTCTGTTTCATTCACAGCATCATATACTGAAACAGTATTATCCGCAAACATCTAGAAGTATCTACATTTCAAGTTGAGAAGCTTCAACCCGTGCACATATGAAAGGTATTCGAGTGGTCCAATGACTGATCCCTGAGCAACCCCGACGACTGATATTTCCCCTAAGTCACTGCATCATTAACAGCTGTAAACTATTTCTACCAGATATAAAGATATATATATATATATATATATATATATATATATATATATATATATATATATATATATATATATATATATATATATATATATATATATATATATATATATATATATATATATATATATATATATATATATATATATATATTATATATATATATATATATATATATATATATATATATATATATATATATATATATATATATATATTATTATATATTATATTTATATATATATATATTTATATTTTTATATATATATATATATATATTTATTTATATATATATATATATATATATATTATTTATTCGAATTGTTGTTGCCTGTGATTTATTTTTAATCTCTTGATAATTATTAGCAATAACAGGCTGGTTGAATCTTAAAAAACTCGATTTAATTAATAAATTGACGTTTCATTATGACATTCATAGTTATTCAAAATTTTTGAACAAAATTGAAAATTCTTTGACATTTATTGACTTGATAAAATTGAATATGGATCTGTCTTGTTAAAAATTCTTTCAGTCTAATATTAACATTCAAAATTGTTTCAAACAATAAACCACAAATAAGTGATTTTCTTCCATAACAGAGGATTTTATTATAAAAATTTCATTAAAAACAGCTACTTCCATATAAACGAACTATACCGATAATTTTTGCTTTACTTGTTTAATATTTTCCCAAAACTAATTTTCTTTTTTAATATCAATTTACTCTTTCTAAGATCTCTCGGATGGAATTAATCGCCTCCGTGGCAAAGTTTGACCAAATCTCCCATACCGGAGAGTTCAAACAATAAACCACAAATAAGTGATTTTCTTCCATAACAGAGGATTTTATTTATTAAACTATTTTCATCTCCAAATTTTCAATCCAATACTTAGCTACGCCGTTCTGATGAGGACCAAAGAGTCCGAAACACGTGTCAACGGCTGCTTCCATATAAACGTTCTATACCGATAATTCTGCTCTACTTTTTTAATATTTTTCCGTGACTAATTTCTTTCTGTTAAATAAATAGTACCCTATTATTATTATTTTCGAACATTACATAGGTAAAGGTTTCTGTAGTTTCCCTTGCCTTCTAATGAAACAATTTTGAATGTTAATATTAGACTGAAAGAATTTTTAACAAGACAGATCAATATTCAATTTTATCAAGTCAATAAATGTCAAAGAATTTTCAATTTTGTTCAAAAATTTTGAATAACTAGGAATGTCATAGTGAAACGTCAATTTATTAATTAAATCGAGTTTTTTAAGATTCAACCAGCCTGTTATTGCTAATAATTATCAAGAGATTAAAAATAAATCACAGGCAACAACAATTCGAATAAATAATTAAATATTGCTAGCTGAAAATATGGCAATGATCCCAAACTACATTGTTTTATATGTAAGTAGCCTTTTTCATTTAAAAAATTTGAAATTCTAAATTAAAATTTTCATTAAAAACGGCTGCTTCCATATAAACGAACTATACCGATAATTTTTGCTTTACTTGTTTAATATTTCCCAAAACTAATTTGCTTTTTTAATGTTAATTTACTCTTTCTGATATATATATATATATATATATATATATATATACGGCTATGCTACTAGTTTGTTTTCTAATCTTTTCTTTCATTTGAAAAATTATTCAGAAATATTTGTGTGATAAACCTACCGAAGGCTTGGCGATCGTCTATGATTATTTCCATAGTTTGACGAAGGGTGTAAGTGTTGTTGATCCGCCAAACTATCACAAGAGGGTCTCCTTGAACCCAGAACTTCCTGAAGCTCTGCTAGAGCCTGAAAAATGACAGTTGTTGTAAGAAAAAAATTATAGGAATGAAATAGAATTAAAAAAAATTTTAAATCAGTTATTCAAGATAGAAATAAGTGTAGGTTAATTTCATTCATAACAGGTCCTGTTACGAGAAAATTCATGCAAATGAAAACATGCATAAATTGTCAGACAAACAAGTTATTATTATGCAAGAAACAGATCGAATATTCTAGAATATGCTAACGTTTAAAATAGGAAGGAAATGCTGAAATATTTCGAAAACTATTTGAAATGTTGAATCAATGTTTTCATGTTTGCCATTTTCGTACAACGGATATAGTTAAGAATTCAGAACATTCAAGGAAGAAGTGCATATATTGGAAATTAAGGACCTAGAAAACCAAGAAGTTATCTAATGTAAGACTGAAACAGCAAGCCTACAACAGAACACAGAGGAATGTAGTCTTACGTCGATGCTCGAGACTTTCAAACTTGTAGGTTGTTTTATCCTGTAATAATCGAAATTCTAATTCATATCCATAAATTTCAAGCAGAAATTAGGATATATTAAAAATAGTATATTTCACAATAAGAGTTCTTAATACTCCACCCTTTTCGAGTTACAATCAGACAGATTCGCGATTGTTCATGTCAAGTTCTCATTATCAGGTAGGTATTAATGGAATACAAAGCTTCTTTACGCATTGTATTGAATGAGGAGATCTTTTCGATGAAGTCATACAAAGTATAGCGTCAACATGATAAAACCATGACTTGTACATACGCAGAAAGTTGGCAATCTTTGAATTTTAGAAAATAATATTAGTTAATTTTATTTATTGATAAACTATCGAACGAACGTTTATTTTGACAAGTTAAATTAATGCTATATAAAAGTTGGAGAAGTGCCCCCATTTATTTTCGAAGTTGAAAGAGAGTAAGGCATTTCAGATCAATCATCAATTTTTATTAAGGATATCATTTATTGAAACATCGACTAGATAATGTATCGAAAAAATTTTCATTGTATAAAAGATGACGATTCAATTCACAAAAATAGGATCAACATTTGTTTCTGCAATAAATATTCTGTTTATGCTTTTTCGTACAAATTCAAAGAAGTCTGTGCAAATTGTATGCAATGAAGATAAATTGTAGAAGACATAAATTTTACCCTAGTTCTGTGAAAGGTGAGAATTTTCAATGAAACCTTTTTCATTCTTGCCATATATTAGGGAGAATAATCAACTTATCGATAAAATGAATAACTCTAATGAATTTTTTTATTTGTGGCACGTTTTATACGCATCAAACATTGATGAAAATTTAGTGCTATATAGTTATCTTTTATCCAAAAACGAAATAGATTATTTGCACTTCGCATAGCTTTAAAAATTATTTCAGCAATTCATACCAGTAACGAGAACAAAACTACGTATAATTCCCAGTTTTAGCTACCAAGTCTGAATCCTCTTATAGCTGACGATAACGCATGTGATCTAAACATATAATTTGATCTAAATTTCAAATATACATTAGGTTCTTCATCAGTTATCTAGCTCAATGACAACAAAATACAAAAATCAAAATCAAGTATTTCATTCACAAAATAACAGGTGGTTACATTATCAAATATTCATAAATAGAAATGGCGTACTATAGATGAAAACTGCTCACTAATTTGTCATGAATTAAATTAATTTAAAATATTCAATTCAGTCGAAAAATGTGAAAAATAAAAAATGCTAGAGCAATCTGCACACCACATGAAATTTCAAAATAACAGCAGTTTGCCTAAAAAAATAGTGACTACTGGAGAAAATTATCTCAACACTCATTGACTGCACCTACATACAAATTTTCAGTTCTCTAACTTAATTTAGATGAGCCGTGAACAAAAGGTCGTAGAGAGTTTAATTTCGGATATATTCATCATAATTGTACACCATATTTTTTGCCACAGATTTGAAAGATTGGGCTTGCCAAAATTATTATTTTCGGGTAAAATTGACTAAAATTGTTTGAATATATTATTTAAATTCAAATATCTAAGCTAAATTTGTGTAGTCATAAAAAATTGAAATAATATTGTTTCAACTCCTGACAATATCTTTGTTATGGTCAAATAGAAATTTCACCTGTTAAATTTAAAATCTAAATTATATATCGTTGAATTAAAGACACTCCACATAACGAGAAATGATGTAAAAATTATATTTCTCCATTTTATGCAATTTCAAACTTGTTTACAGAAAAAAAAATTTCCTGAAATTTCTTCTTGGTGACCATTATGTAAATGAGAAATTCCAATATGCATGTTACGTAGAAGTAATTGAAGGAGCTTTGCACAAAGAAGCAATCCTAATTAAGTAGTGGTCAAATGTTATAACATAATATTATTGCAAACAACTAATAATTTGAATTAACCATCTATACTTATTATTCAGTATATAATATAAATTTAATGAGCGCGTCGACAGCACAGCCCTAACACTATAGTTGTATTTTCTTGTATTTTCTTCTTCTGTTTTTTTACAAACAAGTTCTTAACCTCCAATATCTAATTTGAGGAGCTATGACGATGAGCAAAATCTTGAAACCCTCGACAAAAATTTTTTCATTAAATGGCGGCGATTGAGGACCCAATTGAAAACCCCAAAGCATACTTCCCTAATATCAACTCAATCCAGGTATCAAATTTCAACTCTTTAACTCAATCTGTAGAAGCTGTGGAATAAGGCAAAATATTAATATCAAGAAACTATGACAAATTTCTACCTGAAAATGATGGAAATAGAGAAAGAAGTTTATATCTCCAACAGGCACTAACCTAGCATCAAATTTATTAACGTACAAATCAACTCAATATGCTTTTCAGGGTATGGTTTTTTCAGCTCCAATCTCCTTTTGAAAAAACATAGAAGGGTGAATATATCCTAGTTTCAAAAGTTTCGTTTGCAAGAACAACCCTAGTTACCAAATTTAAGCTCCAGTGAGAACAAGGAAATAATATATATATATATATATATATATATATATATATATATATATATATATATATATATATATATATATATATATATATGTATATATATATATATAGGGGAAAGTGGGGAGCACTCGACCATCAGGAGGATTCAACCACCCCCTGTATACTCGTTAATAATGAAGGTTTTAAGTATGTTCCATGAAAAGTGTAACCTATATATTCTTAGTAGTTTACGCGCCATAACTGAGAACCAGTATTGAGATTTTAGATCATATAAAGGTAAGATTTTTACTCAGATATTTCGGTTATTGCAGATTTATTGTTAGTTTTGCGAAATTTTACGTATTTGATCTCGAAACTGTTCAAATACATCTTTCTCGTGTAGTGACACAACCTAAAAATTTTGCAAAGTATTTTTTTAGACAGATCTCTATTAGGTTGCGTTATGGGGAGGATTCGACCTATTTGAATTGGGAGAATTTGACCAGTGGTCGAATGCTTCCCAATTTTCCGTTGTGTTTCATATTAATATCTATTTTACGTGATATACGTGAAATTTCAGATGGCTAGAGTATACAAGAGAAAAACTTAAATGGAAGTTGATGAAAGTTCTATCAAATAAGCACTAAGGGATCATTTCAAAAATAAAATATCTATCAGAGAGGTGTCACGTAATCATAATATAAAAAGAAGCACGCTCATGTCAAGAATAAAAAAAGTTAAGCAGTGCGATAGGCAGCAGACGTATGAAAATTCGGATTTGTCTGACGATGAAGGTTTCAAAAAAATTTCCATAACAAATTTACGAATCGTCAAGTACTCTCAATGGAAGAAGAAAATGATCTAGCCACTTATATTGAAAAGTGCTCCGATTTTCATTATGGCCTTTCTTATCGCCAAATTTCGGGGCATTCTGAGCTATCTTTGAGAACACCTGAGAGAACAAGTCAGGCTTCAATGAAAACAGGATTGAAGAATTCTTTGAAACTTAGATCAGAGAGCTTACTAAGTAAAATTTCACTGCCGCAATCTTGATGAGACGGGTGTAGAGACAGTCCTGCAGCCGGTAAAGATTGTCATTCAGAAGGGTAAAAAACAAGTGGGATAGATAGCTTCAGGAGAAAGAGGAGAAATTGTCACTTTCATATATTCCTTGGGGAACACGACACCACCTATCTATTTCGTTCCACGATTGAGGAATCCGTCAGAATATATTAACGATGCACCCGCTTCTTCACTTGTATTGGGAAGTAAAACAGGATGGATGACAAAAAAATTATTTATAGACGTTTTTAAACATATAATAAAACATTCAAATTACTCTACAGCGATAAGTATTTTAATCCTATTGGACAATCATTCTTCGCATACGCATATGACGTCTTACGACGCCATGAAACTGTGCAAGGACTCGGGTATATCTATTCTCTCATTTCCACCTCATACGAGTCATAGAATGCAACCACTAGATGTTGGCGTCTTTGGCACATTAAACTCTGCTAATTCTGTTGCTTTCAATGATTGGTTGCTCTCACATCCAGAAGTTACAACGATAACACGAATAGGCATATATTCGCTCTTTCACAATGTCCAATATAACTAATTCTTTTAAGAAACCGGGAATTTGGCCTGTAAATCGTCTAGATTTTTCTGAGGAAGATTTCGCTCCAAGCTCAGTTATCATAAGTAAATCGAAGGAAGAGTTAACCACAAAAGAAGGAAATGGAAAAGATGATATCTCTTCACAATGCATGATCACAGAAGCTAAATTTAAAGAAAATGAGGAAGCAGAGCAGAATTCTTGGAAAAACCGCATTATTATCCAAAGTAATGTTATTTTGAAAGTCTCCACGTCACAGGAGAGCAACTTGTTGACTGAGAGGAAGTCATTTGAAAGTATCAGCTCTTTCCTAAAGCCGAACCAAAGGCAAAAAAAACCACGTCTCCAAGTCCAAAATCTATACTTTCACACCTGAACTAGAAGAATTAGACAGAATACAGGCAGAGAGTGAAAGGAAAAAAACGTGGCTGCTGTGAAAAGTAAGGTTAAGAAATCATCAGTGAAAAGATCTATTTTGAATGCTGATATATCTGACAGTGGTGAGAGTGATAACTCAATTGAGTTAGCAGACGACTCTGAGGACTCGACTCTAGAAGAGATGCCGTTATTATATAAGTGGAGACCTAGTTACTCAAGGAGATTTTGTACTTGTAAAATTTCCGACAAAATCTACAGTTGCTTATTATATTGGGCAAGGTCTTTCAGTTAGAGAAACTAATGAAAATGTTAATTTTCCACGAAGGAAAAATGATTCTAACACTTCTGTGTTTCACGCTAATGAAGATATTTCTGTTGTTGAAAGAGACGTTATTCTAAGCATTCTTTCTAGAGCCAAAAATGTGGAAACAGCTAGAACATGAATGGGCAGAATATTCGCTAATATACGTTACCGAATAAAAATTGTTTCATTAAATTATGTTGTCCAATCCACCCCCCGTTATGGTCGAACCTACCCCAGCAGTAGTGAGGATTCGACCACATATAGGTTTGTCAAAAAACATTAAATTGAAAAGTTTACAAGGAACTTTTCTTTTGTTTTGTCGTTTTTTTTGTGCGAAACTATATTCTCGGTTTACCAACACATCAACTAACACAAATTATCGAAGAATTTTTGAAGGTTTAAAGGTTGCACCCCAAAAAGACCCATCAAATCGAGGTATATGAATTATAAAACGGATATAGAAGCCATAGCCGTATCTCTCCGTTGACTTCTGATATAGTGCAGTATTCTATCATTTTTGTTTTTTTCACATAAAAACTCTCAACCCTCTAATTCAATTTGGTGAGGCTGAGGAGATGTACAAATATACCTGCAAAATCCAACGAAATTTCTCAATCAAATCAACCCACTTGTGAAATTCTAACCTCTAACTAATTGGGATTTGCACACGGAGTCAAAACCCACGAAAAAAGGTGAAACCTTTAGATTAAAATGACGACGGATAATTGAAATAGTTGCAACCATCAATGTATACCTTCCTAATGTCAACTGAATCCACGTTAGAATGTTCAACCATATGACTCAATACAGTTAACTTACGAAGATGCGCAAATTCTCAAATACTACGAAACACAAGAAAACTTTTCTAAAAAAGGAGACTGAAGGAATTTTGTATCTCTAAATGGCATCAAATCAATCCACATACAAATTTTCATCCCTATCCAATCGAAATATCCGTTTTTCTCCAGTTTAGCTTCATGCATCCTCCAAAAATCCTTGTGCGGCCAATGGTTTCTGAAATTTTCCGCTAATGCTCCTCCCCATTAATTAATTGCCCAAAGTTTGAAAATGCCAAAACTTTCATGTCAGCTTATAATAAATTTCAGAGGCACATATGTCGAAGGTTTACTTTTAAGATTACTGATTATGATATATATATATATATATATATATATATATATATATATATATATATATATATATATATATATATGTATTATATATATATATATATATATATATATATATATATATATATATATATATATATATATATATATATATATTTTTATATATATATATATATATATATATATATATATATATATATATATATATATATTTATATGATATATATATGATATATATATATATATATATAAATATATATATATATATTGCGAATACAGTTGGCAATATATCATATTTCTGTTTCGAATATTCTGATGATTTAATTGATTCGTAAATGAATGATACTTTCCTTCTTTGAAAGTCAATTTTTAAGATTGCTGGAAAATATAATTGAACCATCGATAACAGGATGAGAGAAAATATGTATCTTTCAATTTAATATAGCAAGCTGAATACACTTGTGTATAATAACTAAAGAGGAATTCTTGTATAAAAGTGTATTAATCATTTAAAAGAGCAAAGCGCTTTCGACTTTCGTCATCTTAGTGCTTCCTGCAAAGTTAATACTCCAATTGAATCAAGAGATCATGAACATAAATGGATATTAATAAATTGGTAATGAAATTTGGAAATTTTTTCGAATTTTGAGTACTTACAAAGTCAGATAACAGGAAGACATCACAATTAGAGAAGACATCACAGTTACAAGTACTAACAAAACTTTTTTGGCTTAGTTTAACAAAATAAAGTCCGAAAAATAAAACGACCTTGTAGACATGTCTGAACAACTTGAAGACAAACAATTACATATCTGTCAAAGTCAATGAAAAACAACCTAAGGTAGTAAAATAAAATAAATATTTAAACATAAAAAGCTGACAACATGATAAATCAAGAAATTTAATGAAAAGGAAATGTGAATATAATCTAAAGAATAATTTCATGGAGAGAAAGGAAATCTCTATCTAAGTTTACCTGAGAATTCAAGCAGTGTTCATTATTGAAACGCTCTTTGGAAATTTCCAGTTCTTCAAACAAATTCAATCTAAGAAAATTTCTATCATTAATTTGGTGTGAAATTTTTGAATTACTTTATGGGCTAAAATTATGATTGTTGAATTTTAAATGATTTCCAAAAGCTGACGTGTCAGGTTTTTTCAAGTGTTCATTGATACGAGTTATGAGAGGCCTGCAAGTTTGACCTATGTAGGAAGCAGAGCAATCAGAACAGTCAAGCCTGTAAACACCACTTGTTCTTAATTTTTTCATTCTATCTTTGGAATTTACTAGTAAGTTACTCAACTTGTTGCAAGATTTGAAGGAAATTTTAGTACCAGGAATGACTTCTCGTATGAATTTAGAAATGTCATTACACAAGTTAAGATCGAAAGTCTTCTGTCTGTTCTGTATTGAATTTATGAATTAATCTATTAATCATTGAAGGTTGATAGTCATTGTTGGCAGCAATCTGTTTGATAATGTTAACTTCTTCTTCATATTTAACTGGGGTTAAAGGACTATTTAAAAGTCTATTGACATAACAGTTAAAGGCAGCCATTTTGTGTTGCATGGGGTGATTAGAATTGAAAGGGATGACATGGTCTGTCTGGGTAGGTTTCCTATAAATCGAGAACTCTAATTAATTGTTAGTTTTTTCAATAGTGTAAATTATTGAGGGAGTTCAAAATCTCATGTGCATCATTAAATTAAATTTTCTAGATTTAACCATTACAAAAACTAACAATAAATTAGAGTTCTCGATTTATAAGAAACCTACCGAGACAGAACATGTAATCCCTTTCAATTGTAATCACCTCATGCAACACAAAATGGCTGCCTTTAACTGTTATGTCAATAGACTTTTAATAACCCTTTAACCCTAGTTAAATATAAAGAAGAAGTTAACATTATCAAACAGATTGCTGCCAATAATGGCTATCAACCTTCAATAATTTATACTTTAATTCATAAATTCAAATACAGAATAGACAGAAGACTTACCTTTAAGGCTACTTCTGATATTTCTTCTACCCACAAATATTTTTCCATGCGTTTTTTAGATCTTAACTTGTGTAATGACATTTCTAAATTCATACGAGAATTCATTCCTGGTACTAAAATTTCCTTTACATCTTGCAACAAGTTGAGTTACTTACTAGTAAATTCCAAAGATTTAACAAATCAAGAAGAAGTGGTGTTTACAGGCTTAACTGTTCTGATTGCTCTGCTTCCTCCATAGGCCAAACTTGCAGGCCTCTCATAACTCGTATCAATGAAAACTTGAAAAAACCTGACACGTCAGTATTTGGAAATCATTTAAAATTCAACAATCATAATTTCAGCTCATATAGTAATTCAAAAGTTTTACACCAAATTAATGATAGAAATTTTCTCAGATTAGATTTGCAGAACTGGAAATTTCCAAAGAGCGTTTCAATAATGAACACTGCTTGAAGTTTCAGGTAAACACAGACAGATATTTCCTTCCTCTCCATAAAATTATTCTTTAGATTGCTTTCACATTTCCTTTTCATTGAATTTCTTGATTCATCATCTTGTCACCTTTTTATGTTCAAATATTTATTTTATTTTACTACCTTAGGTTGGTATCAACAAATTATTCATTGACTTTGATAGATATGTAATTGTTTGTCTTTCAGTTGATCAGACATGTCTACATGGCCGTTTTATTTTTCGGACTTTATTTTGTTAAATTAAGCCTGAAAAAGTTTTGTTAATACTTGTAACTGTGATGTCTTCTCTAATTGTAATGTCTTTCTGTTACCTGACTTTGTAAGTACTCAAAATTCAACAAATTTTCCAAATTTCATAACCAATTTATTAATATCCTTTTAAGTTCATGATCTCTTAATCCAATTGGAGTATTTACTTTGCAGAAAGCACTGAAGATGACGAAATTCGAAAGCGCTTTGCTCCTTTAAATGATTAATATACTTTTATACAAGAATTCCTCTTTAATTGATATGTATTTTTCATGAAACATGATGGATATAAGATTGTTATTGAAGGTGGACTGCCATTATCTACGTCTTTTTCACTTGTGACAAATTTTTTCGCCTCAACTGCATACCTATGTCTTAGTTTCTACTTCAACGTGGGAAATATAAATACAAATATTTGCTACATTGACACGAATTCCTTTTCCTTGAATTCAACAATATTCTTGACCATAATGATATTCCTAAATTTTCAGTGATTATCTATTTAACATAATGTATGAGAATTAAATAATCGTCACAAATTACGAATGTAGGTAGGTACCTACTTATGAATATGATATTTATAGACTCAATGAAATGTTGATATCAGTTCTGTTTGAAATTTGTCCCTATTATTCTGTTGCAAAAAATGCTCATCTACTTACGTATACATATAGAGATACAACACACATACATAGCTAAATTACTATTTATGGTGATAGTGAGTATATCTAGATATTTCGGCCTATTGCTGACAGCTATTTATACCTTTTCTATGATTTTGGACTAACTCTAACACCTTAACCTCGATCTGTAAATGGATATTATGGAAATTAAAATTCTTGTTTGACTCCTAAATTCTAATGTTCGGCTCTAAAACTATGGAATGCCACCTATATTACTGTCAATTTCACCTTTTTACTCCTGAAACAAAGAAAACATTATCAGAAACAGGTGTTATGCACTGCAGCGTTATATAATTCATTATAATGAACATTTATTGTGAAACATAAACATCCAATATTTATTCACATTTATACGTATATTAGGGGGCTTTCGGATAGTTCTTTTTGTAATTTCTATTAAAACTATGCCGTTGAATATTATTAAACTGTTGTTGCTTTATTTAAAAAAAAACACCTTCCATTTATTTATGAAAAACAATTTCAGTGAAATGACCGTACTGTGTAGCTTAAATAGCAATTTCAAAAAAAACATCAGATAGCTTAGCTTTTATTAATGTGTGTATATATATATATATATATATATATATATATATATATATATAAATATATATAAATATATATATATATATAAATATATATATATATATATATATATATATATATATATATATATATATATATATATATATATATATATATATATATATATCTTGGTGAAACATCATAAAAAATAAAGTATAAACTTTAAAATAAAAATCACTTGGCTTATGTTTCACAATATAAAAAAATATTTAGATACTGTATTTAGCAGTAACGAAAAGTCGACATGTTTCGAGTTATGAACTCATTATCAAGACTGACTACAGGAGAGTATTACATCGTATTTTATAAGACAGACAAAAGCAAAGGTGATACCTGAAAATCAATTTGTTCGTTTACAAGGGGTAATTGACTATTATGGGCGGAACTTATTTCGAGAATTTCAAGAAGGTCAAAGCGCTTTCCTTTGTTACCTGAATGTAACAATTTGGTTTTGTTGAAATCCAAGAAGTGATTGAATTTTATACAAAGCTCAGAGAAGCCAGTGGTGTTTTTGTTTTGTAAAATTGACTTCTTATGTTCTTCAACACGAATATTCATATTCCTTCCTGTCTGTCCAATATAGAAAGCAGGACATTCGTCGCAAAATATTTTGTAAACACCACTATTTTCTCCGATGTTAGATTTTTCTTTATTATTGACCAAGAATGACTTCAAGTTTCTTTTATTTGTACAAATTGTTTTAACGTTATTTTTCGATAATCTGTTTTTCAAATTTTTGCTACTCAAATTAGGCACATAATTTATTGGGAAGTATTTTTGTTCTTCATTAATAGTTTGCGTGGGGTATATTGAATGCAACAAATACTTTATTCGTTTTTCCCAATGAGCTTGTCGATAAGACTTTCATTGTTACCGTTATTAGTGGCTAATAATTTAATTGTATTAACTTCAGTTTGAAAATTTGTTTCCGATAATGGAATCGTGAACAACCTATGTATGAACGAATGAAAAGCACTGAGTTTTATTTTAATGTGTTGGTTACTGTCGCTGCGAATGAGCGTTAATATAAGATACTATTCGATGCATTGGGCAATCTATTTTATGTATTTTTGGTAAAGTATATATAACCGGGGTGCGTGGGTTCATGGAAGTTAAGAAAAAAGTGTTAATATCTGAAAAGGGTTTTACTATCCTTAGTGAATAATTTTATTTTTTTTTTGAATCTATTTTAAGTTTTGAGAATTTATCTGTATTAAATAGGATTTCAGATTTTTCAATGTAGGTATTTTTATCTATGATAGTTACAGTATTTCCTTTGTCCGCTTTGCATATAACCAAATTACTATCTTGAATTTTTGATCTCAACTCTTTTATAGTTTTTATTGCTAAATTATTGTTATTTCTGAATTTATATTTATTTATGACTTATGCGCATATTTTTTTCAAAATTCAAATTCTTAATTACAGACGAATTTGAAGCTAATTCAGTACTGACGGCTAAATGTTTGTATTATTGAAATTTTGCAATATTTCAAACCTTTATTTAATTGTTCTATTTCATTGTTACTAAATTCGGTATTTGTGAAATTATGGACTCTACTATAAAATTGTTTAACTTGAAGTTTGTCACTATTAATCAATAATGAAGAAGACTCACGTGATTTAATTAATTCCTTAAGTTTGTTGCATTGTCTTAAGTACTGTTCGTGGCATCTGCTCCTTACTTCCTCTCGTACTGTGTTATCAATCACTTCAAACTCAACGACGTGAGTTCTGAATGCCAATTCACTGTAGATGACCTTCAGGTGAAGTCCTAAATTGTCCCTTCTTGTAACAGACTATCGAAAAATAACCAAGCTAGTTAGTCGAGTATGTTAGGTACGCTGGCTAGTATTTGGGAGGTCTCGGGTTCGAACCCCGAGGCCGACTGGTCTGCCATGAGTTTTTCTCAGAGGTTTCCTCATGGTAATGTAAGTCACTGCTTGCAAACTTACAAGGCGAATGCTGGGCCAGTATTAATCCTCTGAACCCTACCCAAACTTCCTATGTTCCATAAATATCCCGTCTCACCTATCCTTAATGCACTTGTACATACAAGTGTATCCTCTGATCTGGCTGAAGGAGTTAATCCCAAACTCAAGCTGCCCGCCTCCCTGACACATACTTCAGGGAGGAATGAAACACGTGTCTTTCCTTTTTTTTTTCGAAAAATAACGTTAAAACAATTTGTACCAATAAGAGAAACTTGAAGTCATTCTTGGTCAATAATAAAGAAAAATCTAACATCGGAGAAAATAGTGGTGTTTACAGAATATTTTGCGACGAATGTCCTGCTTTCTATATTGGACAGACAGTTAGGAATATAAATATTCGTGTTGAAGAACATAAGAAGTTAATTTTACAAAACAAAAACACCACTTGCTTCTCTGAGCATTTATAAAATTCAATCACTTCTTGGATTTCAACAAAACCAAATTGTTACATTCAGGTAACAAAGGAAAGCGCCTTGACCTTCTTGAAATTCTCGAAATAAGTTCCGCCCATAATGGTCAATTACCCCTCGTAAACGAACAAATCGATTTTCAGGTATCACCTTTGCTTTTGTCTGTCCTATAAAATACGATGTAATACTCTCCTGTAGTCAGTCTTGATAATGAGTTCATAACTCGAAACATGTCGACTTTTCGTTACTGCTAAATACAGTATCTAAATATTTTTTTATATTGTATTTTTATTTATTATATATATATATATATATATATATATATATATATATATATATATATATATATATATATAATATATATATATATATATATATATATATATATATACCCTCTATATGTAATATCGCCCCCTCCCTTTAGGTGAAAATAAGGATAGTAACCAACGTCCTATGAGTTCCAACATAGACAATTTCATTATTTTTAATCAACAAGTTTATTCTACATAACCTACCTTAGCGACCGGTTCCTTTTCGTATTTCTTCGGGCAAGTGTAGCTAGAGAACTCTCCTCGTGGGCGTTGGCATCCGAGTGTTCTTGTCCACCCATCAACGGGGCACCTTCCAGACTCAGTGATCCAGTGCGACTACCGCCCAAATGACCGGCCATATCCAACAGGCAGTCAAAAAACGACGCTTTCTGTCATCCAACAAATGTTTACTTAAGCGATTTACCAATCCATAAAAACTATAATTCTCATACCTTTCTTCAATACCCAAAATTAATTAAATTTTTCCTATTCAATTACTGTAATTGTACTAATTGAACTTCTATGGTTTTATACTCATCTTATCTATTATCAATTAATACGACCAAATGTTAGATCTAAATTAGGTTTACTGTGGTGAGTCTATTGGAAAATAACATGCAATATAGTTTTTGACGCCATATACAGGTAAGTACTACAGAATCAGAAACATATTCAATTCGATAGTTCTATAACCGAGCTCAAATGAATAAGTGAAAATTAGTAATTTCAGGAATAAAATATTTACACGAACACCATGCAATAAAAATTTTAAGCAGACATACAATAATTAATGTTAAAAATATCCTTCATAGTTTGAATATAATACATTGAGATTCTTCTGTACTTTTCAACGGATTTCAACCACCATTTTCTTTGTCTCATATATTTTCAAATAATGAAGGAACTGCACAACCTTCAAAGTATCTATAAGTTGGAATTTAAAAGTAAATCATGCTAATAAAAATTAGAATGGAGTGAAACACAAGATGTTAAGATTCGGTTAAGTCCCAATGTTACTAATAGATTCAAAGAAATTTTTAACAGATAAAAGTTGACTAGATAAGGCTGAATGGCTGGAACTCTAAGTATCTTGTGCTTCAATTCCATTAGAATATTAAAAATTTAATGATGGTTAATTTGAAAAAATTTGAACTTGCAGAATAAGACAAGAGAATAAATTATTTTTGGACGCAACAAGTGCAGTTAAATCAGGCAAAAATGCTAACAAGGAGATTACAAAATATCTACTGCAGGACTGTACTATGAATGAGAAACTCTTTAAAGTGAAAAATCTAGAAAGATACTACTATCTGGTATTATTATACTACCGCGTGATTTGCTGAAGGACTATTTCCAAAACCCTGAAATATAAATACAGAACCGTTATGAGGCACTAACTTCATACCGCTGCTGGAGGACAGTGTGATATTGGATATGATACCATCACAGAATAAGGAATGAACAATATAAAACATATTCGATAAATATGTGAATCACTTCTTTTTGAATACATTCTTGCATATATAATATTTTTCCTATAAAGAATTGCTCTTTTTCGCAGTCATTTTAGTGTTTTGTTCCAAGCTGGTGCAAAAAGTGTTTCTTTCGTACTGTCAACAGCATATTTGTGCGAAAAAGTTACACTTTCCGCACATATTAGAAAAATAACTAGGTAATCTTATTTCTTCAAAACTGAAAGAAGGTATTTCATGAAAATATCCTTGACATTTCGTATGTTTTATATCTAAAACTATAATCTTGGAGTAGTGAAAAACATTACTGATGACAGAAAATAAAAAACATGAATTGAGCAAAATTACGTTGCAGAAATGAATTTGTAACATATTGTTTGGTACTGAAATAAACAACCAGTGGCACTCATTGAATCGTTAGCAATGACCAATAAATAAAAATTAATTTTTAATGTTGATAGTCAAGTGCTGCTTACAACTAATTAATAAAGTAAGAGTTGGTTAAGTGAAACAACATTTCGATGATATTGTTTTTGTAAAATTGTGAATATCGCCTATTCAGTAATCCACAATTTGCAGAAAATGCTATACCATTAATAGAAAAATTCTTAAACTCATAGTAGATGCTCATCGTATATGCATGCAAACGCTGAACAATTTAAATTCTGTGATGCTACCAAAAGGTTGACAGTGTCCAACATATTTCACTTGTGTGTCGATGTGCCTTTCTGTTAGAATGTCCATTTAATAATGTATTTAAATCAAAGAAAGAGTAGTATCTAGTAGAATATATGTGGTATAAAATCTACAACTGCAATCACGTCTATGGTCTTACAGGGATCTAGCATCCGAGAAATCTAACTATCGTTCCACCTCTCAGGATCATTAGAATTCTTGATAATATGGTTTTTTTTCGAAGAGAAAACTTAAATCATATGGTATTATAACTCAATATATTAAATTTCATTGATTAAATCGGAAAGTTAATATCATCGATTTACAAGGAATAATACCGTGTTGTCTCAGAAATTAACCAATATCTCAAGCTCGAAGATGGTATCAGTTATTATTATTGTTCAAGCTATGTTATTCTTTAAACTATGTAGTAAGTTTTTTGAATTTTTGGACAATGAATTTACATTTGTGAATTATCGAACTGCCATTGCCTATTTGAGAGCAACTCCAACTCAGAATTAGTGTTAACTTGAGAACAGTCAGAACTACCCAAGTGACCGAAACGTCAAGTTTATTACATTTTTTACTTGTTATTCATTTACTTGTTTTGATGTTATATTTCACATATGGTTATGGTCCACTTTTTCAGTGCCATTTTTATCAAAAATTATAGAATAATCTGAAGTCAACAGTGTGGGGCCGGGAGTAGATCATAATTTTTGGATTCAGTAAATGTGGGTATATGCAGATATATATATATATATATATATATATATATTTTTACGCAAGATTCTAAAAATGTATTGATATATAGGGTATCCATTTTAAAATAAGCAAGTTGGTATCTACTTCCGGTATAACCGGAAGTGTCACCATCTTGAAAACGAGTTTCTCCTATCAACATTAGTATATTGTCAAATTTTCAAAAGTTTCCTATGAGTAGTTTTCCATATACAGATCGCGTTCTTTCCCGGTGGGATACCCTGTATATATATAAATATATAAATATATATATATATATATACATATATATATATATATATATACATATATATATATATATATATATATATATTATATATATATATATATATATATATATATATACATATATATATATATATACAGATATATATATATATATATATATATATATATATATATATATATATATATATATATATATATATATATATATAAATTATACAATATACATATATATATATATATATATATATATAATATATATATATATATATATATATAATTATATATATATATATATATATATATATATATATATATATATATATATATATATATATATATATATATATATATATATATATATATATATATATATATATTGGGTTTTTCAACAAGAGGTACCGGGTTTTGGTAGTAAATAAAATACAAAATAAACTAAATGATTAATGTTCCGAATCACGTGTTTTAAATCCGGAATGGTTCGCGTAAACCTTACATTTAACATAGCCCCACAGAAAGTAATCGAGGGGCGTAAAGTCACACGATCTTGGCGGCCAGTTAACATCATCATTTCGACATAGGATTCTTCCTCTCAATTTAGTCTGCAATAAGATCCTAGTTTCTTGGGTGGTGTGACATGTCGCACCATCCTGTTGAAACCACATATTGTTAACTTCCATATTCCTTGAAACTGGCAACAAAAATTCGTTTATCATGGCGCAGTAACGTTCACCATTGACGGTAACCGCTAGACCGTATTCATTTTCAAAAAACTATGGCTCGATTATGCCCCCATCCCACAAAGCGCACCAAACAGTAACACGTTGGGAGTGCTCAGGCTTCTCGTTGATGCGTCTTGGATTTTCACTGCCTCAAATGCGACAGTTTTATGTGTTTACATACCCACTTAAATGAAAGTGGGCTTCATCGCTAAACATTATCCCCTTGCAAAAGCCATTATCAACAGCCTGATTTTGGAGTATCCAATTAGTAAACGTACAGCGCTGCAAGTGGTCGGCTGGCTTTACTTCTTGAGTTAACTGTATCTTGTATGGGTGGAGAGACAAATCTCTCGTTAAAATTCGCTACGTCGTGGTTTTGCTGAAAGCCAACTACTGCGCACGTCGTGAGTGTTTTTCTATTGGGCGGTTATGGGGGCCAAAGTAATCACGAATTCTGCGAATTGCCTTTATTACAGAAGACTTATTTTCATAACAAGTTTCCACAATGTAAGCACACTGATCTACCGTGTATCGCTGCATTTGACAATGTAATGACTTGTGAAATGTCAGATCTTGTATGGGTGGAGAGTATATATATGTAAGTATATATATATATATATATATATATATATATATATATATATATATATATATATATATATATATATATATATATATATATATATATATATATATATATATATATATATACCGCACTTAAAGATGCCTTCTTCAGACCAAACGAGCTGAATTTGTTATCTGGGGTTATTTTCGAATTACCAACATTTTGGCTACAAAAGATGCATATGTAAGTCAATTGTGAAAAACATATTTGAAATTTGTCTTTCTGGAGCATTCAAAATTAGGTAGATATCTGGAAAATCAGTTTTTAAATTCAATGAGTGAAATGAAATATTGTATGTGAATTGATTCACCACAAAAATGAGGTGAAATTACGACATTATTTATTTAAATGAAATTTTTTTCAGATATAATTATAAGCAAATGCCCCTATATAGAAATCATACAAACAATGGAAGGTCGTTTATCAATAACCAAAATTCAAAATAATTAAATTCAGAAGAAACATGGAAAACACAAAAAATTTATTAACGTACACAACTAACTGAAGAACTATGTTACAGGGCATGTTTCTAGCGCGATTCCAACCGAATATTTTCTCATAAATGCTTTCTTGTTCAAAATGAAATACCGTTTAAAGTTTATATTAATATACTTTCAATAATAGAACTTTTGCAAAAAACTCAGAACAAATGAGGCTTTAATGGCTGAGAAATTGTTCACTTCTGAAACAACTGGAAGTCAGTACTTCTATTATTGTCCTAGAGAGGGAAACTATACCTAACTGGAAGGAGATAACACATAGCAGTCACATCGAACAACCGTTCTCATGGGCCACATGGCAGCAAATGTCTGCAAAACTGTTTACAAATCATAGTATTATGTTTGTGAAAAGTGTAAAATCTGTTTATTTCATTTATTGTAACCTATACAACGTACCGGCAGTCCAGTAGGTTCCACCTGGCCAAATCTGGTACTTCTCCAACTCTCCAGTATTAGAAGACCGGCGTATATTTTCCCTACTGTCATTTTTCCAGTGTTCAATTGACCGCTTGGTGGAACCAATAGGTCAACCATGTTTTTCGCTTGTAGTGGCCATATTGTTTTGATGGTTTCTCTTAGTTCCATGTCAGCTCGGTCCATTTCATCAACTGAAAAGGTTATTGATAAGTGAATATCATATAGAAGGTAAAATCCATTAACCTAACTGAGAAATAGTTATTTCTATATATAAAGTTTCTCTTATCAGATAATATATGAAAGTTTATTTAGAAATTTGAAGAAAACAAAAATGATTTTTATAAGTATATTGTATATTCGTTACTTATTGCTCTAGTAGTTTTGAAAAGCTGAATATGAAATATAGGCCAGAGGAACCCTGCATATGGTAAAATTCGAATTCTGGATTTCGATTCTCTATAACCTTCAAAACAATCAAAGATAATTAAAATATTTCAAAACATATTGGAAACGTATAGAATTTATGAAACTGACAGGTTTGTTATATGAAGGACTTCAATTCTATAATAATATGTAACATTTTGTTCAAAATATTGTTTTCAATATAGATTATACACGTTATAAATTTGAATGTATCTATGGATGTTTTATTGTGCGCTGAAATTAAATTATCGAAAGTGAACTTGCAATCAAAGTATATATTTCAGAGTAAGATCCCGAAGCCCCTACTTCTTTTCTCAGCAATTACATGTGTAGGATAAAGTAGAGTTCGTATATACTTTCAGTGTATGCATACCTGCAAGCTTGGGAGGACGGCCAATTTCCAGGTAATAGGTGCTAAAGGTGGGCAAAAACTTAACTTACTTTTCTTGAAAGCTGATCTTTATATATGATTTGAAGATTATCGTCAAAATTGATAATTATTACTGCCAGACACTTCCCGTCGGCGGAAACCACTGCCAGAAGCTTTGAAGGTAAAAAAAATGGAATTGACTAATATTCTCAGTCTTCATTTCCATATATTATACTCAGGGTACTATTTGAATAACTTCTGTAAGCAGCCAGACCGATCATAAGGGCCAAACATCCCCCCAAGCACACATTAACCCTCTCGCTCACTTTGTCCTCAGTTGAGGACAACTTACTTTGGATTTTTTCCTATGAAGTACCGCTTGTTCTTACTTCTCTGTCACATTGTCCTCAGTTGTGGACATCATATTCTTCCAAATGAATATATATATATATATATATATATATATATATATATATATATATATATATATATATATATATATATATATATATATATATATATATATATATATATATATATATATATATATATGCTGCCATCTACAAGCTGATGAAAAAAATATTCATGCATTTGAAATATAGGTTTCTGTAGGGTAGCTATGACAGCAGTGTAGCGCTCTACTGTTTATTTTTTTGTTGGCTATATTCGTTAGACCATGTGTTTGAAAACTGTTTGTTTGCGTTCAAAATAAGTGTAGACTATTCCAAAGCAATTGCGGTAGGTGATTTTTGTGCATATTGTAATCAGCGATTTTTGAAAGTGTGGCGTACTAGTTTGAGGACATTGTGAACTAGCGGTAAATGCAACATCTGGGTGAATGAAACAGCACTTTTATTTTAATTCTGCAAAAGTTAAATTTTATACACTTCAGTACTTCGAAAATGGACGCAAAAATAATATGAATATATTTAATAAAATAAACAATGAAACATATTGATATTTTACCATTTTTAAAATATTTCTGAACTTTTTTTCCCTCCATCAGCTCATGATGTCCTCAATTGGGGACATGTCATAGAGCCCAAACGGAGCATTTTCAAAATCTGAATTTAACATCAAAAGTTGCACTACAGTGAATTTCGGATTTTTCGCTCCAATAGTTTTAATTCGTGACCGAGAGGGTTAAATGTCCATAGTAGATGTTTGAGGAGTATACTTATTTTTGTGTTTAATACAATATATTTCACACAAACACGTTACATTCTGCTTTGAACAGACTCTATAAAATACTATATTTTGAACACAAAAGTACGTAACATACAGAAGCTAAAGTAGACAGTAGGTATAGAGAGTTCGACTGGCATAGATAATCAATCTTGTGCTGCCGAATCATGTCCTTACGCTCATACTCATAGACAGGCTTAATGCATGTCTGGGGAGATGATTGGCCCTTACGATCGGTCTAACTGCTTACAGAAAATCAAAACTGAGTATATAAGTGAAATTCCATTATTGGCTGTTGGCCCAAGGTAGCAGGTAAGCATACACTGAAAGTACACAGAAAAACTTCTTTATTCCACACATATTATTGCCGCGCAAATAAGTAATGTCTGGGGGCTCTGGAATGTTGGACTTTTCGTATGTGTAGTCAATGTAGGTCACAGTCTTCTCAAGTACCTTGTTCATAATAAAATACAATACAATACATGTTTCAGGAATACAATTTTATTCGAAGGGGTATTAAGGACATTCCGTATTTTATTCAATTTGTTAAAAGATAATAAATAATTAAATATTTTAGATGAGGTAACTTATATTAAACCATACATGGTTTATGAGAGTCTATTGAATATTATGTTTTATGAGTTTTATTTCAATTCTATTTCAGAAATGATGGAAAAAAAATCCATCGAGTGGGTTCCAATACTATTTTATAATTCAATATTTGTCTTACATATAATAAAAACATTAAAAAACTACCATGAAATAACTTTTATCATAAGAATTCCGTTATGTAGATTGCAGTCTCCTGAAGTACCTAGCTTATAATGAAACAGACTCTACAATACCTACATGTTTCAAGAATACAATATGTTCGAAAGTATACTGAAGATACATCGTATCTTAGTTTATTTGGCAAAAGTTACAAAATAATTAAATATTTTCAAAGAGATGAATTATATTAAACCTCACATGGTTCACGAAAATCTATAGAAAATAATGTTTCATTTAAATTATTTTTCAGAAATGATGGAGATTAATCGTCGGGTAAATGCCAACACTATTTTATAATTCAATACTTGTTTCACTTACAACGAAAGCACTAAATAATTACTATTTCATTTACTACATGAAGAAACAAGGAGAATTCTTCAATAATTTAAAATATTATCAATCAACTTTCAAAGGGAGCTGGTTATACGTATTCCGCGACAAGAATTCTACACCCACAATCGAACAGTGAATTATTGAACAATTTTCCTTGTTCACTAAGTAGTATATTAAATTGACTATGGTCAACTTGTATATTTTTCATGATTTTATTTTACTATTTAATAACTTGCATTGCAAAAAGTTCATTACCTGGGCGCATCTTGATGGCTAAATTTTCTCTGATGAGAGCGAAAAGCGTTGATGTAAAATTAACTCTTCCTTCGTCGTCAACAGGCATGTTCATCCTTATTAGTTTCTTGTACGCTAAACGATTTGGACATTTATTACCGAAACCTAAAGGCGGATCCATGTTCTTCAGCATATCGTACATTTCGCTGTAGTGAATTTTGCCCCTAAAAATTATCAATTGCTGTTTAGAGCGACAAAGTTCAATTATTCAAATTGAAGTAGAATATGCAGCTGATGGGCTTTGCTATGGTTTGATCTAGTTATCTCTGTTGAAATTGCTTTTCCGTAAACCCACGTATCAAATATGTGATAGGTAGGACCTATTTCACATGATATGTGATAGATAAAACCTATACTTTTTTTTTCTTGACAATTCAGCCTATACATCATAACGGTCAAATATACATCTTTGAATGAAACGTCTAATTTATTGCAAAAAATTGAATTTTTCCATCATTTTTTTTTTGATATTTCATTCAGTATATTCTTTGGTATTTGATTTATTTTCAAAATTTTCCCATTTGTAACAGAAATTTTTTCAAATGTTACGAGAAATCATCATTACACATTATTCAACAACTTAATAGTTTGTATATATATATATATATATATATACATGTATATATATATATATATATATATATATATATATATATATATATATATATATATATATATATATATATATATATATATATATATATATATATATATATATATATATATATATATATATATATATATATATATATATATATATATATGTATATCAATATATAGGATAGGTAGTATTTAATAGTACAACTTCAGTAATGTTTTGATTGTTTCATCAACATTAGTTAATACTTTTCAAAAATAGTCAGGAGATTGATCATTCCGAGAGCAGAGTGTTAAAGAAAATTAAATTTTTTGATATTTATATTGACCATAATTACTGCTGGTTTGATATTCTAGTTTACACTTTTTAACGAGGGCACTAGGTAGAAAATATAAAAACTTTCTTTCAAACGAATAGGAATATCAAAAACATTATTGATTTTTCGACAAAAAAGGCATGTTATCTTCACTTAAAAATAAATAAGAACGTTCCCTTATTCACGTCCTTGTCGCCTTTAAAATAGTGTTTGTGAATAGAAAAATTTTTCATAGGTAATTTTCGAAGAGTCAACGATGTCACCTGTAGATCTAAATTATTTCAGGAGATATATATGCATATATATATATATATATATATATATATATATATATATATATATATATATATATATATATATATAAATATATATTTATATATATTTAAATATATATATATATATATAAATATATATATATATATATATATATATATATATAAATGTATTGAAACAATGGTTCAAAAAAACAATTCTCACAAATAGGAAAAACCCATTCTAAACTAGTCAGGTAGTTCCGTAATTTTGAATAAATTCAGAAGGGGGCTTGTAGTTTGTAGTACAATCAATGTGGCTATTCAATGGGAGACCAGAATGTTTGTATTTATTTATTTATCTATAATAACTCTAAAAAATTAAGTTTAATTCCTTTACTTTCAGCATTTAATATTTTAAAATCAAAATTACCTGTTTGATTTTCTTGGATTAAATGGTTTGCATAATGTCAATCCGACTTTTGATTAACAAAGCTACGCTTGTGTTCTGAAATTCTGGTCTGAAAGCTTCCAAAAGTTCTACCAATGTACATATCACAATCACCACAATTAATTTTATAAAATCCCAATTTATTGTTTGTGTTAACTTTTGATTTATAATTTTTATATGATTATATAAGTTCATAATGAAAAACCTTAACGGCAAATGGTGAACCTTTTTTAGATATCTGGTTCAATTACAGACATGATGACTATCTATGTGAAACTTACGTTGCATTAGGATCATATTCAGCCCAGATTCTGACAAATTCGTCAAGATGATGCGCACCCAATATGGAAGAATCCCGAGTTAAATAATCGAAATTATCCATGATAACGGCAACGAAGAGATTCAACATCTGAAATGTAGCACCATGATATATTTGCTCTTCCACAAAGTATCGAGATACTCACCAAAAATGAACAGAAGAATATGAACGATACGAAATATGCATACGCCAAATTCGATCCACAGCTGTGCGGATCTGGTTTATTTGCATTTGGATCACATTCTTTATTTTTGACGCAGGACAACATTATACTGGGCCAAGCTTCACCAGTTGCACACCTGAAATATTTTCCATATTAAAAATATCATAACGAAGTCTTACTAGAAAAAAAATCAGATATTATGAGAAATGTCTAGGACAATCATCGAAAAAATAAAAATTCAGGTGGTACTTGCTAATGAATTTGCGACATTTCTAATATTTACACTCAATTTTATAACAAATAATGTTAAAGAATCAAATTACGAAAAATATTGATCATGGTCAATTTAATATATTACATAAAGTGAACTAGGAAAATTCCTGAATATTTTACAAATGATCATTTTGATGAATTATACTAGTTCACCTCATGTAATATATTGAATTGACCATGGTCAACGTGTATATTCTTCATGATGGTTGTTGAATATTGCGAATATCACAACAAGTATTAACGGAGAACACTCTCGTGAGTATTTCCGGGTTTTTTAAAAACGCTACGTTAGCGTTCTTTGGAATCATATACGCCAAATGTGCAAAGTGGAATTTCGTATCAGCAATTATGTATTCTCGCGACGGAATTCTGCATTTTCGGTTTAAACGTCGAATTGTTGATTTTCTCTATCTTTGGTGGAGGACGCGATGGGTTTTTATCCGTTTAATAGTCTGACCGCGATTTATATTGGGGAACATTCAGAAATTTGTTGATTCACTCCGAGTCAAATAAGCTATACTAAACAGATCAAATAAGATCAAAACAACTGTATGCAGATTTTGAGTCGGGGTCACTTGACGTTTTCTATAATCCATCGTTGGATTATGAATGCAGATTTCTCGTCTCGGAATACATATAACTAGCTTTCTTGGATAGTTGTTTGATAATTTTCGAAGTATTGAAAAATTTTTCAATTTTATATTATATATATATATATATATATATATATATATATATATATATATATATATATATATATATATATATATATATATATATATATATATATATATATATATATATATATATATATATATATATATATATATATATATATATATATATATATATATATATATATATATATATATATATATAAATATATATATATATATATATATATAAATATATATAATAATAATAATAATAAATGGTTAAACACCCCATGTGGGGTTGAGCCGCATAAATGCTTTCTAAATCCGCTTTCTGGGGTGGATCAATCCTCATCATTCCTATAATTTCTCGCTTATTTTCCTCCATAGAGCCCTGTCCTTAGCTTCTTCCTTCCATCCAGCGACACCTATCGTTCTTAAATCCTCCTCCACTTCCTTCAGCCACTTAGATCTGGGTCTTCCTCGCCTTCTCCTACCTCCTGGTTCCCACTGCAGCACTGAGCAGACCATTGCATCCTCTCCTCTTCTCCATACGTGGCCGAGCCATTCTATCCTTCGCTTCTTTATTCGTTTCACTATATCTTCGCCGTTCATTTCCCTCAGTATTTCATAGTTCATCCATTGCCTGTATTCATTGTTATCAACTTTTATTAGTCCTAGGATTGTTCTCATTATTCTTCGTTCCACTATTCTCAATTCCTCCTCTTCTCTTTTTGTCATCGTCATCGTTTCTGCTCCATACATCATAACCGGTCTTATCATTGTGTTATAAATTTTGAGTTTAGTGCCCTTGTTAATAATTTACTCTTTAATAGTTTCTTATTGGCATGGAACGCCCTATTTACTGCCATTCTTTTTTCTTCTATTTCTGATCTCCGTTCTCCGTTACTGCTGATCGTAACCCCTAGATATTTGAACTTTTCGACTTCCTCAAATTCGTATTCACCCATTTTTATAATTTTGTTTTCACACTGCTTCCCAAATCTCATTATCTTCGTTTTGCTGCTGTTTATTTTTAATCCCATCTTCTCACCTTCTGTTGTTATTTCTAATAGTATTTGTTTCATTATTTCTCGTCGCTTCGTTACTATGACTATGTCGTCTGCATATGCGACCATTTGGCCTCCGCTCGTTCTTAAATTCCCCTTGTTTACGTTTCTCATAATATACTCTAGGGCTAAGTTGAACAATGTTGTTGAGAGGCCATCACCTTGTCTTACCCCTCTATTAACTATAAAGTCTTCTGTTTCTCCTTTACTTGTAAGTATACTCGCTTTTGACTGGTTCATAGTCATTGCAATTAATCTTCTTAACTTAGCTTCTATCCCCTGCTTTTTCAGTCCTTCCATCAATTTACTCCTTTTGACTGAATCGAATGCTTGTTGGAAGTCTATAAATAGCATTTCTATTTCAATTTTATATTTAAAGGCTTTTTCCATTATTTGCTTAATTATATGAAGGGAATCGGTTGTGGACTTCCCTTGTATGAAACCGCATTGGTATTGGCCTATTATGCCTTCAGATCTTCTAGCTAAACGCTTTTGTATTATTGCTGACAATATTTTATATGCCACATTCAAAAGAGTTATACCTCTATAGTTCTTGCACTCCTGTTGGTCCCCTTTTTTATGAATTGTTACAATTTGTCCAACTTCCCATTCCTCAACCATTTTCTCTTCTCTCCATATTTTCCTAATTAACTGGTAAAGTCTTTCGTGAAGCTCTTCTCCACCGTACTTTATTAATTCAGTATTTATCTCGTCTTTTCCTGCTGCTTTCCCGTTCTAACTTTTTTTGATGATTTCTATTACTTCACTTTTTGTTGGTTCTTCTGTTGCGTTCTCCTCCCTTTCTTCTTCATTTTCTTCCTCTATTGCTTTATCTGTAGCTGCTTCTGTTAACAGTTCTTCAAAATATTCTTTCCAGATAATTTTATATTGCGTTTCTTCTTGTATCACTTCATCGTTTTTGTTTCTTATTCCTCTAACTTTGCCTTTATATGTTTTATTTTGTTCATTTATTTTTTTATAGAAGACCTTTGTGTTTCTTCTATTATTTTCGTTTTCTATGTGTCTTATTTTTTTGTCCGTCCATTCTCTTTTAGCTTTTCTTATAGCTTTGTTACAGTTTTTTCTCATTTTCTCATATCTTTCTCTGTCTTCTGAGATATTCGTGCTGATCCATTTCCTCCTACACTCTCCCTTTGCTTTTACCATTTCGCGACATTTTTCATTGTACCATTCTTTTTTTGTTCCGTTATTTTCTTTCCCTAGCTGACTTGCCGCTGAGCTCAGTATACATTTTTTAATGTTAGACTATTCCAACTCAACATTATCTGTTTCTTCACATTTCGATAACATTTTTTCCACCTGCTTCTCATATTCGTTTCTTATTTTTTCATTTTTGAGCTTTTCAATGTCCCATTTTGTTCGGGTTGTTTTTATGGATTTAATATACTTTTTTATTTTTTGCTTGAGTGTGGCCGTTACCATGTAGTGATCCGAGTCGGCATTTGCACCTCTGTATGTTCGTACATCTTTCACCGACGACTGCTTTCTTCTATTAATAAGCACGTGATCTATTTGTGTGCCATATCTGTGATCTGGCGATTCCCATGTTATTTTGTGCTTTCTTGGATGGGCGAATTTGGTGCTACTCATTATCATATCTAACCTTTCCGCCAAATTGCATAGGCGTTGCCCATTGTTGTTTGTTTTCTCATGAACTGTGTGTTTACCTGCCACTCTTCCCAAGTATTCCTCTTTCCCTATTTGGGCATTAAAATCGCCATTCAACAAAATTGTGTCATCTTTCGGCAGTCTTTCTATTTCTTCTTCGATTTTTTCATATATATTATCCTTCTCATCCTTGTCTGCATTTTCGGTTGGTGCATATACATTTATTATCGATATATTCATAGGTTTTGCTTGTATCCTCAGACAGGCCATTCTTTCACTTATTGGTCTGAACTCCAATATATCATTTCGTAAATTACCCCTTATTATAAAACCTACCCCATATTGTCCTTGATTTTTATCCCCTGAATAATAAAAACTGAAGTCATCTTTTTCTACTATCCCTTGCCCTTTCCATCTTATCTCCTGCAATGCAGCTATGCCTATTTTGTACTTTCTTAGTTCGTCCCCAATCTCCATTATTTTGCCAGGTAGCAACATGGTTCTGACGTTCCAAGTACATACTTTTATTTCATTCCTTTTTTTCTCTTTTGTTTTTCTAAGTCTACTGTTATCTTTATCTTTTCCATTATACTTATTGTTTTTGTTTTTATTTTCACAATTTTTTTTATTGTTCATTTTCATTATATTTGTGTTTTCATAGTTCCCCTTACTACCACTACCATCAGCACCATCCCTTTTATCCCTAACAACCCTACTCTCATTACTAACATTATAAATGCATTTCCTGCCCCTTTCCCTTACAACCTTACTATCACTTATATTACTATCTAATGTATAATTTTTATTATTGTTAATCCTAAACCTATTTTTCTTTAAATGTCTATGCCTATTTTCCTGTTCTTCTCCAATCTTGTATTCTTTTCCACTTTCATCTATTTCCTCCTTTAGTAGTTTTTTTGCCTCGTTCTAGCTAATTTCCTTGCTTGTTCCCATTCACTTCCTGTTTCTGGTGATCTGTCAGCTACTGTTCTTTTGCCTTTATTTTCTGCTTCTTCCTCGCTTTCATCCCCTTCTTCAAAGCTGTGACTGTCATAAACCTCTCCATCTACAATTAATTTGTCGTATTTGAGAAAAGCCTTTCATCCATCTGCCCTTGCTATCTTCAATTGATGTATAAGCCGTTTTCTATCCTCCTGGACTTTCTTTGAAAAATCGTCATTTATCCATACATTTGTGCCCTTTAGATTCTTTGCCATTTTGATAACTTCCATCTTTTTCTCAAACTTTGAAAATGTTATGAGTATTGGTCTTTTTTTATTGGCCTTAAACATTCCTATCTTTCGCACCTCACTAGTCTGGCTCTCTAAATTCAGTTTGATATTCGCTTTCTTTAGTATCATTTCAATTCTTGTTTTGACATCATCAGCTTTGTCTTCCTGCCTATCTTCGACTCCTTGTATTATCAGATTTTTTCTTTTCATTTCACGTTCCATTAATTCGATTCTATCGTCCTGTTTTTTCATCTGCTGTCGCAAACACTGGTTCTCCTATTGCAATTTTATCATTTCTTTCGTAGTGTTTTCCAGCTTGTTTTCGATAGATGTCATTTTAGTTTGTATACATTCGAACATTCTTTTTATTTCACTCATGTTCGCCATTTTGACATACAATTAGTGTAGTACGACAGAATACGGACTCGCGAGCGCCCGGCTAGTAAGCTACTCAATCCACCCACAACCAACTCGCACGCGAGTACCTCACCTGCCGCACCGACACTTTCCTATTTATTCTTAATCCGACTCTGTGCTTGTTCTATTCTAGATCGCCGGAATCTGCTGACACTGGGTTTTATTTGATACTGTCACCTTACACGCTGATTATATGGGTTGATCTTTGGAGTATTATTTTACCCGTAAACAAGATATTATTGCAATTTTCAAAAGTGTACTTACAGCCTTCACTCCTGACCTTTTTAACAACTAAATGCACTCACTCTCAGCATTTAATTCTTTGCCTCTACCAATGAATTTTCAATTATTTCACCACACGAATTAACTTCCACTTTTCGTTGAACTAGCAGGACCGGACTCCTGTATATATATATATATATATATATATATATATATATATATATATATATATATATATATATATATATATATATATATATATATATATTATATTATATATATATATATATATATATATATATATATATATATATATATATATATATATATATCTATAAACAGGATGTTTCTGGATTAATGCGAAAGATTTCAACAGGTGGTTTTTTAGCAAGGAGGGGCTTTCATAAAACTTTTTGTTCAACACCCTTTTCCCTCCAAGCTACAGCCCTTTGAAATTAGGTAAAAAAAAATTGTTTTTATTCAATACATCCACACTGGAAAAATTTAGAAGAATAAAATTTGGCAGATAAGTGATGCTAATAAAATGACAGTTTTTGGGTGTTTTTGTAACCGAAAGAAGCTGAAAAAACAACCCCTATAATATTTAGCATCAGAACTTTTCAATGCGCCTTTATTTTCCTATTTAAAAAAAATATTTGAAAAAACATACTTGATATGCAACTTTTTCATGTCCTGACTTTTTATCATAAAGTTGTTAAATTGATCACAAAAAAATAAAATACTGCTCAGGCTCTTTTCCTACCCACTGAACAAGAAACATCATAAGTCTATTTTGTGATGTTCTTTTTAGAGACTTTTCGTGATGTTTATTTAAAACGTTAAAAAGATATCTCCTAAATGTTTAAATTTTATAACCAACTTCATTAACATCCATGTTATGTAATTAAAACATATTTTAGATGTACACAATACTACTTGAATTCGCAGTGATATACACATCCTATGAACTTCTTTTCAGCAACTTCTTTGAGGAAACATCCATACGATGTTAATTTGTATAGGTCTCACTAATGTTACATACAGAACATTACTGCAATATTACAAATTAACATGTTTCTGAGATGATCACATTTTGTAGTTACTTTTACAACTTTCGAACTACTCTTTAGTAACTTCCTGCGACTGGGTGAGCTGTTTGAATGATGTATTCATAAAATTATAAAAAAGAAGAAAACAGAAGACGAAAAAAACAATGACAAGCATGATATATGGCGGATCGTGGCGTGCAAGTAGGTTATAAGTGGTGGCAGCGTCGTTTTCAGTTTCGCGGTTTTATTTCAGTAAAAGCATTTTCTTGTTATAATGGACGAACAACAGTTATCGGTAAGTACTTATTCCAAAATCATAATTATTAAAACTTAAATATACTCATTTTAATACTTTAATCGGCTATTCAACATTGAAATTCCGGGTGGAGGGATATACCGTTGATATACCGTAACGTTTCGTAAAGTTTTGATAGTTTGAAATTTTTATAGTTTTAATATTAAAAAATTATTCTAATAAATATTTTGTAAACCAGCTATAAGGTATCAGTAATCTTTATCAATTCAGTTTTAAATCGTGTTAGGTTATAGCAACTACAGCTTGATATATACAGTTGCACACAAATTCAATTTTTGTTAAGATGTGTCATATATCACTTTCCACACTTGTTATGTAATATGCTTACACTATTATATTTTTTTAGGTTGGATTCCCGGACAGGATATTTGTTTTTAGGTTGGATTTCTTTTTCTGGACAAGATATTTATTTTAAGGCTGGATTTGTTTTATTTTTATTTTCAGTGTTCTATTTATTAATAGTTAATATACTATTTAAATCTTCTATTGCTTTTTTATTTTAAATGTACAGGGTGAACAACTAAGAACGGCTGTAGGCCACATCTCAGAAAAGAATATTGGTACAAATAAAAAACATTACCTTTTGGAAAGAAAAATCGCTAGAAAATATTTATGAGTTTCTAAAATATCCACTAGGGGTGGAATGAGCACTCAAAATCATAATACTGTGATTATCTCCAAAAAAGACATATACCAAAAGGTGACCTAAAAATGCAACTTTTGAAATCTTTATGATTGTATATTTAGGATACCTTTAGTTTTTCTTTCTTGGTGATAATCACCTTATTATATGTTTTTAAGTGTTCTTTCCATTCCCTAGCGGATATTTTAGTAACACAAAAATATTTTTCAGGTTCATTTTCCTTGAGGTATTTTTTTTAAGTTGAATCATGATTCTTTTTTGAGATATGGCCGGCAGCCGGCGTTTTTAGTTGTTCACCGTGTATTTGCTGAAACATCTATAGGATGTAATCTAGAATGTTTGAGGTATATTATTTAGAGGTTTAAGTAATATCCATACAACATCTAAAAGAATATACTGTATCGTTTTTGAAATGTTGCATTCAGTTCATTGGTAAGATGTTGTTTCATAGACATTGCATCAACATGTACTAGATGTTAAAAGGCATTTCTGAATGTAACAGAAATGTTGCTTTTAGTTCATTATAAAGACTTCCTTTTGAGGAAGTTCTAGTAACATCACAGTAATGTAAAAAGGCAGCGCTTTAACATCGCTGAGAAGTTCAGTTGTAACATCACAAAAGTTAACAGCCCTAAGCTGGGCATAAGCGGTTGTGAAGATGTGCATGTGATGAAAACAAGAGGAAAAAAGGGAAGAACATTAGCACAATGTGATGTTAAATTAACGTGACTGTAACAATTATTTGCATAGTGGGTATAAATTCAGAGGTTATCATTTATAATAAAACTTTTTTGAAAAAGCCACGAATGTCGTGGCGAAACGTCAACTATTTAATTAAATCGAGATTCACCAAGACTGTTTTTGCTAATAATTATCAAAAATTTATCTATATATATATATATATATATATATATATATATATATATATATATATATATATATATATATATATAATATATATGTATATGTATATAATATATATATATATATATATATATATATATATATATATATATATATATATATATATATATATATATATATATATATATATATACTATATATATATATATATTATATATATATATATATATATCAATATATTTATATATACATATATATATATATATATATATATATATATATATATACATATATATATATATATATATAATATATATATATATATATATATATATATATATATATATATATATATATATATATATATTTATATATATATATATATATATATATATATTTATATATATATATATATATATATATATATATACATTGAAAAAAACAGTTTTTTTTTTTGGACATCTCATGGGTGGTATAAATAAATTTGTATATTCAAAACTAGTTGACTTACCTGAATAATAACATGAGACCCTGGACGAAATTTCTGAAATTGTTATGACGGTTTATATCTTCCCCCGGTATTTCTTTTATATTTCCGAAAACCTGAAACAGAAAATTTAACAATATTACAAATTGAATAGAATTATAATGTCTCTCGTTACTATAGATAAAATTTTCACCGAAATACCAATGATATCATGTTTGGAAAATAGTTATTTTATGAAATTAACGGAATAAATCTTGATAATTTGAAGAAGGCTTTCACGATTATTTAATTAAGCAGTTTTATTATCGTATAGGTGTCCGATTCGTAAGTAAATAGTTTTATTGATTTATCACACAAAATTATCGATTTATATTGAAAAAAGAACATAAGGTTCAATAATGTTTTTCACTTCATTTTGGCGAACAATTGTTTCGCCAAACACAGTGGCTTCATCAGATGAGTAATAGGTGTCCGATTCGTAAGTAAATAGTTTTATTGATTTATCACACAAAATTATCGATTTATATTGAAAAAAGAACATAAGGTTCAATAATGTTTTTCACTTCATTTTGGCGAACAATTGTTTCGCCAAACACAGTGGCTTCATCAGATGAGTAACTCAAGCTAACTTTACTCACAAATGCAATATCCGAAGAATATAGAAATTTGGAAAATACAAACAGGAATAGAAGAACCTAAACGTAATCAATTGGCAAGTAGATGTAAGTATCAAAGTGGGTTAACATGACAGGTACAAATATTTAATATTTCACTGAAATAATTTTAACAGAGGAGAGTTTTTGATATTCAATAAATTAACGGAAATTTCTCTTATATTGATTTCAAGGGCTTCTAAAAAATTTATTTCAAAGACTTTTTTTTCTGTATGTAATATTTCAAATTCGTAATTGAAGCTATGATTATATTCCAGCAGGTGCGATGAATATGTCGAATCTGTTTTTTCCTCATCGTAACATCTTTTATGTTCAGATATTCTAACTCCGAAGTTTCTGCCGGTTTACCCAACATATACCATAGGACATGAACGGCAAGTTCGCTTATAAATAACAGATTTATTATGGGGTGTAGTTTTATCTTTTGAATTTATAATATGCTTACCTATTGTGTTCTGAAGAATATTCGAACGAAGTTACGATAAAGAAAAAACAGATTTCACATATTCATGACACCTTCTGGAACATAATCATAGATTCAATAACGAATTTGAGATATTACATACAGAAAAGAAAGGTTATAAACTTAACTTATTAGCAGCCTTTCAAATCAATATTCGAAAAAGTTTTAATAATTCATTGAACGATCAATTAGATATTTATAATTCTCCTCTCTTAAATTTATTTTAGTGAAATATTAAATCGTTTGGATTGATTGGGCCGATACTTGGTGTAAATTAATAAACATATTAAAACAATGGTTAATAATAACAATGATAAGATTTACAGCAGTACTGAAAGCTTAATTATGGTAAACCCTCTAAGCCTTTTGTTGGCTGAAGTATTCATGGATAATTTGTAACAGTTTATTCATAATCATCCTGTTAGTCGACAATTCGTTTATTGGTTTAGATATGTGGATGATATTATTTGTTGTTTCACTGGTACTCTTAGACAACTTGACTGCTTTCAAACATTCATTAACACTTTACACCCTAATATAAAATTCACTTTAGAGATGGAAAAAGATAATTCGATTAACTATTTGGATTTGAAAATAACAAAAGTAGATAACAAACATAATTTTTCAATTTTTCGCAAACCATCCCACACTGATAGCGTCATACATAGTACTTCCCTACATCCATACCAACACGAAATGGGAGCTTTCAATAGTATGCTACATCGTTTAGTAAATATTCCACTTTCAAGTGCTAATTTCAACAACGAGACAAATATAATTAAACAAATTGCCGTAAATGATAATTATGATCTAATAATAATAGACAATATGATAGATGAAAAGTTGTTCAAAAATGCGATTAGCCAGGTGTACCCCCTCACTAAAAATAATATCAAATATAACAGCCTCACTTTCATCGGAAATTCAAGTAGAAAACTTAAATCTCTCTTATCTAAGCACAACATTAACATCGCTTATAGTACCGGTAATAAATTAGGAAATCATATAAAAAATAATAAATCCAAAGTTCATAAAGATAATAAATCAGGAGTTTATAAAATTAATTATGGTGATTGTGATAAGTTTCACATTGGTAGAACTTTCAGAAGTTTTCAAACTGGAATTTCAGAACACAAACGTAGCTTTGTTAATCAGAAGTCGGATTCACATTATGCAAACCATTTAATCCAAGAAAATCACACACTCAATATTGATTTTGAAATATTAAATACTGAAAGTGAGGGAATTAAACTTAATTTTTTAGAATCATTACAGATAAATAAATACAAGCATTCCGGTCTCCTATTGAATAGCCAAATCGATCATACTTCCAGCCTCCTTCTCAATCTTTTCAAAATTACCGAACTACCTGACTAGTTGTTCAGAATTGGTTTTTCCTATTCTAATAATTATTTGTAACCATCTTTTTATTTACTCGTTCTACACAATTTGCTATCTCTTCATTTCTTGTTTTCGATATAACAGAGAAACATAGTTAGTTTGCCATTATCATCTAAGAAGGTGAAGTTCTACCGAAACGTGCGTCATGTGTTATTTCTTTTATTAAATGTGTAAATTGTTATTATTAAGCATTGTTTCAATATATTGAATCCTTGTACCTGTGATGTGTACCTACTTTCATACTTTTATCTACCTGCCAATTGATTACGTTTAGGTTTTCCCACCCCCATTGGTATTTCCCATATTTCTAGATTCTTAAGATATTCCATTTGCGAAGTTACTTTGAATTACTAATGTGATGAAGCCACTGTGTTTGGCGAAACAATGGTTGAGTTTAACAAAATAAAGTGAAAACCAAAAATCAAACTTTTATTTACATTATTTTGATGGATTATAGCTAAGTATCGACTCAATCAATTGGTTATTGGTTAAGATTAGATTCATAACATTGAAACTGGTTTATAAATGGTGAATTTCATTTCGTGCTCAATGCGTTTATGAAGGTATTCACAAAATTATTATTAAACGTCATCATCAAGAAATTGGCTCATTCAAATTCTCTAAAAAATCAAACTGGAAATTACCTGCATCCCGATAATTGCGTATATAAAAAACAACATGGCGATCAGAAGACAAACGTAAGGAAGAGCTTTGAAACTTTGGACGAAAGTCCACAGAAGAATTCTTATTGTATATCCTTGACGTAGAAGTTTTATCAGTCGGGCAGCACGAAATAACCTAAGAAATCCCACGTTTATAGAATTTTCCTGGAAAAAAAAATTCGTCAACTACTACATCATTGCAGGTTACTTAAATTTACAACAGATATACAGAGCAGCAAACAAGTATTTCTAGACTTATACGTTCTAGCAATAATTGTTCTCATTTTCCTATACTAGCTTTTATCATCTAAATTGTGTTATATTTGTTTGTCTAATTTAATCAGTGTAATGATTCATAATGTATGTGTCTTGTGGCTGTTTTTCTATACTCACCATATCTGGTCTAACTTTCAACTAGTACTCAGTATACATGCTTCTAACTCATAAAGCAGATTCCATAGGTGATACTTCAGAAAAACATGAAGGAATGTTATGAATAAATTAGATTTGGTTACATTCGAGAAACCTACTTTGATGTACGTTTTCTGAATGCTATTCAAAATTTCATACATGCCAGAAAATATCGGTTACATTGCAATATCAAAATTATAGCTTATAATCAAATTTATAAAGGAAATTTTAATAAATGGATTCCTATGGCAGAAGCTGAAGCTATGCGCAAAGTTAGTTTTGAGTAAATGAAAAATCAAATAGCAAGATATTTTGAGAATAAAATGAAAGTTTCGTAGTCGAAATTTGTTGTCTGTTTTTAGCTGTTTTCCTCTTCTAAAACTCTCTAGTGATAAATAACATATGAGAGTGACATCTGGATCTGTTCACCGATCTCGGCATTCAATCATAAATTTATAGACACACCCATGAAGCTATGGTTCATGTTACACACGCTATAATATAGCTGCTAACCTCTTGGTGTACTTGCAGGCCTCTTGACATTCTTGACGGAGTGTCTCACCCCTCGTGCTATTTCTGCCAGCAACAATCTATCTTGTATGAGAAATTCGACCAAATGACCCAATTTCAAAGTTCCGTTCAACCAAGATTGTTGGATGGATCTTGCTTGATAAAAAAATCTGCCTCAATAGGGATTTTGAAAAAAAATTTTTGTGATAAATGAAAAGATCATATAGACGTATCATAACAAACCTATTTTTAGTTTTTTTTTTCGTTTTTATTTTAGATTTGAATATTAGTTATGGCTGATCAATGAAAATTCGTTGATCTTCCGTGAAGCCCACCATTTGTAATAATCCTTAACTGTCAGCTGCTAAGCTGTGTTTTTCTATTCGCTGTCAACACTTACCGCACAAATGTTAAAAATATCAAATCATACGTCAATTTTGACACACTTTAAAAAAAATTATTTTGGATACTATTGATTCGATTATACGTCTATGTACAAAGAATGATATTAAATATTTCAAATCCAAATTCGAATTTGATATTCAAACAAATATAACATCAAATATTTTCATATTATGTACAAAAGAGTTAATTGTACGTCTATGTACAAAAAACAATTCTCAAATATCATCATATGTACCTGCATATATTTGACGATCTTGGTCAAAAAATCCATTTCACGTGCAGTATGTGGATTAATAGACTATAATTGGAAAAATACTATTAGTGTCATACATTCAAATCGGTGCGGTTGGGAAACTAAGCTACTTCTAACATGCCCACCGACTAACAAAAATCTACTTTACTTACTCACTAATTTTACTTTCTCAACTGAAATTGCCATATGAAACACTAAACTAAATATTCTTCAACTACGGGTTAGATAATGGTCACCACTTTTTTTTGATAGTCTATGACAGAATGCTTCTGAGTATATTTCAAAACACAAAATGGAAAACGGTTCCGATTTAATTTTAATTGATCTTCTCGATATATTGAATGAATTTCGTGTATGATTCACAAAGAGAATATTTGAAAATAAAAATATTGAACAATGTTGCATCGCTAATAATGTATGAAAATATGAAAACACAGTCGACAGTTCAACATTCTCCTCAAAAAAAAGACTCTCATGGTTGCTCAAAATTTCAAATTTTCTATTTCAAATTCTGTTGGTAAATTTCAATAATAAAACGGGAAACTTGTATCATACAAATCATAATACGACTTTGCAAAATGGAATTGGAAGAATTGAGTTTACAATTTCTAGAATGTTCAAAGATCAATAAATTTAAATACTTAGTTCTTCTCCTTAGTGGCCAAGTAAATTTCAAAGATAGTCCCGCATTATTGTAGTTCTCCACCAAAGAAAAATTGCGAACTTTTATGTTGTCCACACGTGTTGTAATTACCTTGTGCTAGCAACAAAAGTTGTAAACAAATGTTGGAAACCGTGTTACCGTTTTTGGCGGTTAACACCAAAATAATAAGTTTGTTGCAGATATTTTTTCGCTGTGTATGTACACTTTCAGTTGGAAACATTTGCTGGACACAGAAACATGTCTCTGTGTGGACGTGGACGAACGAATTAACAGATACGTTTAATGATATATTTCACTTACAAAGTGTAATATGGAACTGAACTTATAAAAATAAGAATATGAAAAAGGTGCATATAAACCAATGGGGCTACACGAACTTGAAATACAAAAAAAATATACAATTTGACGGCACAGTTTTTCATAGAGAAAAAGAAAGTGAAAAATGACTGAACATCTCTTCTCAAAGTCTTAATAGTTCCATGTAATTGGTCGTACTCAATATTTATGCCTGCGCTTTTTTTTTGCACAAAATAGTGAATACTGCGGCTGCTTGCATAATATAATCGTCGGTCCCGATGATGGTGACAGCTTGTTGTCAACTAAAATGTTTCTCAAATTATTGTCAACTCGGTGTGAACACAATGAAATCAAAAGTTGATGAATTTCTGGAGAATTGCAAACAGTTGAAAATCTTAAAGTTGCCAACAATTTCGGCGGAAACCATAGATATGCACTATATATACTTAATATATCAAGATTTCTATGATGGAGACGCACCTCAAAGCTTGTTCGAGAATACAGTTCCTGCTCGTGTTTAAATTCCCTAAATATTTTACGCAAGCTATTATATAATTGTAATTGTATATAAACATCTACATCTGTAGAATTATACTATTGTTTATTCCCAGCATGCATTATTGACCAATAAATATGAAAATTTCTCAATATTGTGTCATTACTAATAATAATTTCTATTATTCATCGGCCTCATCAATTAATAATATTCTTGATAGTTAAAACATACTTCATAAAATCATTGCGTTTTATTATGACCAATTACCAATAGTAAAAAATCCGGTCAGTTGTTCGATGCTTTCTTTGGTTGGAAGAATTAAGCTGAATTAAGCTGAGAGAAATTTTATGCACGTTTTCACTTGAGTTAAATAATTTCGGCAGTTTCTCTCTAGAAGTAATGAACTTACTTGAAGTACCTGGAACATAATCTCGTTATACGTATCCTATGAAATTAGCGAATATATGATATATTTCATCTATTAATACAAGTGGTTCACATCAATTTTTTTGAAAATTATCCGTACTACATAAGTGGTTTTTATTTAATATCCAAATAATTTCCAATTCTTGGAAAAATTAGAACAAAGATTAACACGAACAGATTAAACAATTGGAGCAAATGAAGTGTGCTGAAGGATTAATACAGATAGATGAAAATACATGAATTAATCATTGCAGCTCCCCAAGAAAATTATCTTACTTATTTTCATATATCTATCACCCTTGTGTTTATAGTATTTCATTAAGCCAGGTCGGCTTGTAACTTCAACAAGAAAAACAGTGAAAATGTTCAGTTTGAATTGGATTATTATAAGCGTTTGTCACTAAATTTAGATTGAATAACAAATGTGAATGTGTGAATTCCAGATTTTTGGTGGACTATTTCAACAATCTATATCCCAGATAAGTGGAATATTTACTTTTAGATTTTAAGCACCCCTTAGTCAAGGATATGCCACTCCAAGCTCCAAGTGGACCAGTGTTTTCTGCTACTGTTTGATCTTTACTCCTGATCCATCACTGAAATTATCTTGCAAGCTCCTACTCAATGAAACATTTGAATTTCTTATCAACTAAGGATTTTAAGTGACCTTGGGGGAACGAAGTTTTTCAAAGATTTCAAAAATCTTTTAATTTTTGTCGTTATACATATTGTACCTATTTCACAATTTTCATTTTTTAGGTATTCACTAAACTTTCTTTTTAAGTATCTATTCATTTTGAAAATATTTCTTACATAAACATCATATATGGAAAATATATTACAATATACGGTACGGCAATTTTGGTTATTTCTATAATCAATACCTATTTGTGTGTTGAAATTTTTTTTTACTCAGAAGCATTCAACTACACAGGTTATGAGTTTTATGTATGATAAACGTACCCTTTCTTTTGCTATGGCTTTGGCCCTCTCCTTGAATGGAAAACAACATTTTAGTACATGAAAATTATTATGTGAATGCACAGAACAAATATTCAAATGCATTTGGTACCAAAAGTGCACGAAACAGTGATGCTTACATAATTTAGTTTACCGCTCACAGGAAATTGAGACAAATATGTGTTTGTGTCAGACTGTTGGTCGTTTGTAATATTTAATTGATAACAAATATGTTAACTTACTCCAAATTCCACTACCATCGCGTCGACTATACTTCCTATCACAGTGACGAAGTCGAATGTATTCCAAGGATCCTTGAAGAAATTCTGGAGGCACATCAGAAAGATTAAATTAGGGGACGATTTTATTTATATATAGTTATATTATACTAAAACAATTTTTTATTTAAATAATTTGAATAAGCCCCAGAGGATAAGTACAAGGAAATAAAATATTGGGAATTTCATTATATATATATATATATATATATATATATATATATATATATATATATATATATATATATATATATATATATATATATATATATATATATATATATATATATATATATATATATAGTTTAAAAACTTGGAATATTTTTCTCTAACTATTAGGAAGCCATGTAGAAATTAATTTCCCAAATATCCAATGGTAACCGATGTCGATGGTAAACTGGATATCATCAAATAACTGTCTAAGAGAACTGACTTCATAAGACCTAATACGTGAAGCTCACATCTACTCTAAGTGCTTATTAGAGGAATGTCATTTGACTATCTTAACTTGCTTAAAAGCTTTTTTCGGTATATTGTGCGATATATCATTATCGACTTATTTCTTATTTTAGCTATATATTATATATATAGCCTTATTTCTTATTTTCTCGAATTGAATACTATGAATAATATCGGATTCCTCACCTCAAAGCAAGTGTACTCCGATAAAAACATAGACAACTCTAAAGAATTTATAATCCAGACTCATCCCAAGATTTCTGCATTTCCAACTTACGTGGTGGGTACTATCTCCTACGATTGTGCATAGATAGCGCTGCATCTATAGCTCTTATGCTATGCTGCCGTAGCAGAGTAAACAAATCACAGTGGATTATATTACGAGAAAGGCATTCCTATTCAATCATCTGGAGTGAGGCTCCACTGGTACGATGCGTTGCGTCGCGTCGTCGCAATGGATAAACGCAATGTATGCAATACCTGCGTTGCCTAGACGCACGGCATTCAATCATCTGAAGTGAGGCTCCACTGGTACGATGCGTTGCGTCGCGTCGTCGCAACGGATAAACGCAATGTATGCAATACCTGCGTTGCCTAGACGCACGACGTAGCAAGGCAAGCCTTCGCAAGGGATCGATACAAACGTGTTCTTTTGTTGCTTTTATTGCGCCACAGCAGAAAAAAAAATAAAATAGTAAGATTCTGGATATCATTCTTGATTGCATTAAGAAATAGTGATTGTCAGTTTTGTATTCAGAAACCGAGAGTTATTAGTTTTCCCCTCTAGAGGTATATGTATTATGTCGCAGCGTTGATCCTGCGACGATGTAAAGCGATGCAACGCAACGCAACACATCGCAACAGTGGGACCTCATTCTAAAATATTTGGAGCGGTCACGGAAACATGTGTTGGCCAACAAAGTAAGACTTTTATGCTTAACATTTATTACATAGTCTCGTGCAAATTCAATACAAATTTCGATGATAAAGTATTAAAAATCATAAATCGTCGTATCAAAAATTTATACATAATATAATAATCAAAAGTATGAAATTGAGGATTTTTTAATATTATTCCTGGTACTGGGTTCATGCTTCGTGTATTTGTTCACGCTGCTGCCTCTTGGTTTTGAATAGACTAAAACTCAATTTGACACGATAAATAATTAATTGAATACCAACAACTGTTCACGAATAAATATAGCTTTTTTTTTTCTGAATACCCACTGTAGTCTTCAATATGATGCTCTCATATTCAAATGTCAATATGAGGACATGTATTCATTCGAAAAACAGAAATTGAATTAATATTTCATTATAAAAAATTCAAATCATCAAAATAATTTTCTATAAGCATTTTATATTCTAAAGAATTTTCTGTACAAAAAAAAGTGCTTCCGGCACGCGTTGTTCCCAGGTGGTCACCCATCCAAGTACTGACCGCTCCCGACGCTGCTTGGCTTCAGAGATCTGACGAGATCCGGCATTTATAGAAAATATTCAACGACAAGTCGTAAAGTTTGGTGCAATCAGCAGTTTTTATTCATTGTTATGGCTCAAAGAAACGTGAATAATTATGTATTTGGAATTAGATAGCAAGTTCTTCTGAGGGTTATCAGATGATTTTCAATTTTAATTAATTTTATTGTTGTCAAGTGCAATAGTGTTCGAATGGTGAGCACCTTACTTAAGCTTATGCCCGGAAGAAATGTAAAAACGATATAAGAAGAAAGTGAACTTCCCAATATTTTAGCTCCTGCGTGTTCTGTCATAATTACAAGTTATACACACTATAAAAAATTATTAATTTTAGCGAACGAATAGAATATATTCGGAACTAATGATTGAAATGGTGAATGAACTGGGATTTTAAAATATTCTACCAAAACATGAAGGAGAGTTGGGGATGTTCAGTTTGAAACTATCATGCGAGCTAAAACTACTCAAGTGAAAACTACCAGAATTTCTTGTGAAAATTTCAGTAATAATTTTCAGAAGATCCTATAGGATTCTAAATTCTAATGTATGTACAAAATGAGATGGGCTTAACTGGTTACAACCTAGCTTGCTCTCACAACGATCAGGCATATAATTGATATTAATGTTATAGCTCATTTTCAATGCTTTACAATTTACATGATCAACTGGATCTATCGGACATACAAAAAAAAAAGTTTCAACTCTGTAATATTATATTGACTTTCTGACATATTTAAATTAATCAAAATATGCCTTCACATTTAGCAGCTCAACGAAAATCAAAAATTGTACTAATGAAAATCTTCTACTGAACACTGACGTAGCCAGTGGCAGTTTATATTTTTAGTATTTCGTTAAAAAGGTTTCACTTTTCTGGCGACGTCAGTGAAATTAGGAAAAATTAATACCCACTACCATAATCGAAAATAACTACACGACATCGAACGTGGTACTATTCAATGTTGATCAACCCCATTAAAACCATGTGAAGTAACTCAACAATTTGAATTCGAATACATGAACAAAGACAGAATTACAAAATATGTGTACATTATAATTACCTAATATTTTAATCCATATGCTGAAACCTTAGATACTAATAATTCAATTAGCTAATTCTACTACCAAGCATAAAAGGATAACTTCGAAATCTAAATATTACAAAAACAATATGTACATTTATTTAATTCTGAAGGTCCCTAGCAGAGAAGTATCTAATTGGTCGTATTCTCCCCGAAAATACAGACTATTGTACTATATCACAACAGTCAACAGTGAGGCTAACGGTGGTTTTAAATCCGTTTTCGACTTCCTGTACCACGATTTCCGATAGGTTGTATTTGCGGTTGCTTTAGAGTTTTATTATTTGCGAACATTGGTTGAGTGATGGCTGAAACTGCGGAAATTAATTTTGAATGACATATCCGAAATTAGCCTTCTATAGATTCTCGGAAGGTAAGAAATTTGTACATTGATGCTAGGAAAGTGCCTTTCAGTTGTATGGAATTTTAGAATTTAGGCTCTAACCGCTGCTATTTTTTGTTTTTCGTGGTTTTTGTGGTTTTTCGCACTACCATAGTTCCACAGATTTAGTGTCTTTTGGTGGTATTTGCCTCAACCGATGCATTTTTAGTGTAAAGATTTAATTTTCGTGATTTAAAGCAGTTACCGTTTATGATATAAATTACCTCTTCTTGTTAATTTGTTTGTTAAGGTATTGCTCAATTTCATATTCCCTTCGGAATTGGGGGTCAAGCATTTGTATTGAAAAGAAACAAAACTCAGGCAAAAATACAACATTAGCTTTGATGCTCAGGAGTTTATTCCCAATATACATTTTTTGCGCATATAAAAATGTTCGAGGAAACTTTTACGGGGTTGAAATAATAATTTATTGAACAATTTTGTATATTGGAATATGAAAATGATTTCCATTAGTTAAAAATATATTTTATGATACATGATAATAATATTTAGTATAAGTTTTCTTCTTGAAAAAACTTTTTTACATTCAAAAAATTACGATTATTTATTCGAACAATATTACTTCAATTGGTATTAAAAAAATGTTGAGAAATCTTCAGTTCTATATATTCGAATTCAAATATGTGATTAGTTCATTTAACAAAAATTATCTAACATAGGTGAAGAGAGAAAATAAAAGAATTACCTTGATTCCGAAGGCGATGAGCTTGAGAACGGTTTCACATAGGAAGAGGAAGGTAAAGATAATGTTCATGGCCGCCAGGATGTTCGACATTAAGGGCGGTGACTCGTGGTACTACAACAACTCACATATGTAGCACTATACTACAAGCGTTACTGCCTACCTGAGTTTCATTTTCACAGAAAAGTCGGCAAAACCATCATCCGATATAGAATGTTCTGTCACCTTGAGAAAATATTCAACTACAATCATATCATATTGAATGTATCTATGATTAATAGGTACTCTGACAAAAATATTAACATGAATTCAACTTCTGATGAACAAATTAGATATTGTTATATTACACACATATTCTTACTGAAGCACCATATATGATTATCTTCCCACCAAAAAATTATTTGGGTATTCAAAGAATAGTCCTTGTTTATTTCTGTGAGTAGTAGTTGATTTAGAACAAAAAGTTTGAAACAAATCACGATATTTTCTTGGCCCATCATCTAGGAACGACTACACGAAGGACTTTCAGCAGTTTTCATCTATCTTTGATTAGTTGTTCGAAAATTATTTAGATCTAATGACGAAAATATTCTTTAGGGTATTTATACAGAGGATTATAACGTTTGAGCTGTCTCGATCATTACACAAACACATACCAACCAAACTAGTATGAAATTCAATTTGAAGATCGCGAAACTTTCTATCATTACCACTCACAGTGGAACTCTTTTAATTTTCCTTCATAAAAAACTAGAAAATTGAAATAAATCCTCAAATGCTATGGCCTATACTGAAAATATTTAAAGAACGAATTTCGAATTAAAACTGAAAACAACAGTTATTTACACTACAAGGCAGGCAAGTATGTACCAGACGGGTGAGAATCCTCGTTCAATTTATTTCGATTATGTGCTAGTAGATAAAATGCCAGTTACCTTTAGCCAATCTCACATATGTTCAGTGTACGTTGGTGAAATATCCTGACCAGTCACTGCCTCAAAAGTAAGAAAATATTGATACTATATTTGACAAACAGTTGAAAAATTGCATCCTCTAGTTGAAGACGTTCTACATTTTTTCCGATTGATTGTAGACTGTGTTAGTTTTGTACTATTAGCTTATTACAACATTATTCTTCAAATATAACATTGAAATAATGCATTAAATGAGAACTTATAATGGTGGGTAAGACTGCTCGAGTCACATAGCGAGCTCCAATTACTCATCCAGTTTAATTTATCATATGTATTTCGGAAGTAATTACTATATGGTTTTACTTTTTAATTTCCAGGTTAGTGACAGTTAAAAATCCTGTGCCCAGCTTTAGAGAAGTCCCCTTCTGACTTGACGCTACTCTAGATTATGCATTTCTCAATGTTCCGGAATTAGCAGGCAATAATGCATCCATTATTACGGGCAGTTATACTGTCGAAAATAAAGGCAATATACCTGGCTGAATTTTAGATTTCATAAGTTTCATTCTCACCACGTTCAAGATCCAGTGCATAGTTTATCGTCAATAGTTAGGTGCGCCATACTACACACCCTTGGTGGGAGAGATGGCTCACTAAGCCTTCTTCTATGATAATTTCTGTTGGTAAAAAAAACATTTTTTGTCCTATGTCATATATTTTTGTTTATTTCTGTTCAGTATCCTCACTTTGTGAAATATTCGCTTTCGTCATATGTGATTTAGTGCTCTTTTCACAGTTTTAAAAAAAGGTGCCCCAATTCACCCGACTTCACCCTAATAGGTACTTAACTCTCTCGGACTATTTTGCCATCCCTATCTACCGCTAGGGAGAAAACTACCTTCTTGACTGGTCAAGGATATTTGCCTTGTGTATTGAATTTATTTTACTTCATTTCTCTAAAATAAAAAAAAATGTTTTTTTAATTTTACATATAATTTCAGTAATCTAACTGACACTCGCAGAACATTTGTTTGATGACAATGGGCGTTTCGATTTCAAATACATATATCTAACATACCGAATATTTAACTTAGCACCCTAGAGAGGTGAAAAAAGGTAAAACAATTATTTGACAGATGATTTCAAAATTTTTTCTCTTGAAAATCTTGATTGTCATACTTAGGTATACATTAAATGGAATAAATAATATATATTTAAACATCTTTTTGTAACAACTTTTTCTTTTATTTGAGGATTCAATATTATAGGTCAATGCAAAACTGAACTACAGTTTACAGTAAATTTGGAATCTTTTTATCAGTTGAAAATTATTGTAATGAAAATATCTGGAACGTTCAGAATTTCCTCAATTCTCTCAAGGATACTTAAGATGTAAAATAATTTCATTTGGTTATCTCTGTTAATTTCGTTCAAGAAAGGACCTTCTTGAAAGTTTAATATTTCATATTACAGCCATATCAATTCATAACAGTTCAACAGAAGAATAACTCGCATTTATTCAATACCAACCACATATAACCTCAAAAATGTTTACTACCGTTTACCAAACGCCTATGAGTACCTTTATGATTCATGATGTTGAATATTTTCCCAAAGTTTCTTAGAACCTGAGCACATCTGCAGAATTTCCTCCTTGAAGAATCTTCTTTAAACCAATTGAAATATATTTAAATCCCTAACTACAGAAATTTTATTGCGTTTAAATTTTTTTTCCAGCATATGAGTACCCTGTCCTGCTGTGTACTGATACAAGTGTTCCATTGTTAATGCAAGTCATGCATACTTAATCGAACAGCCATGCACAACAAGAAGCGGAGTGAGTATATACAAGCTGAGGAAGGAATATATATTTATATATATATATATATATATATATATATATATATATATATATATATATATATATATATATATATATATATTATATATATATATATATATATATATATATATATATATATATATATATATATATATATATATATATATATATATATATATATATATATATATATATATATATATATTATATATAAATATATATATATATATATATATATATATATATATATATATATATATTTATATATACAAGGGAGAGGATTTGATTTTAGTTTACCTAAAACTTTATACTTAGATATTGGCTGATACTTATATCTAATATTTACAAAATATGAACAAAGATGGGTGATGGAATGAAAAATATAATTATAAAAGTAACAAATATAATACTTATCCGGAAACATATCTTTTTGAATAAAACAAAATGGAAATATTTCAAATATTCAGAATAACATGGTAGGAAGTTCACAATATAATTAAATTGACTTAACAATGTTCCAAGGATTTTACCATTAACCAAACTGTGTTACTGAGTACAACTGTCTCAATCTCTGTATTAATAATAATCGATTGTATTGCAGGAATAGGTAGAGAATCAATTAATATGAAAATTTTCAACTCAGATATTTCAAGAACTTCAAGAAGATACAATCCATTTCTCTCATTAAATCTTCATATTTCAACATCCAACCCATTTCAAGTGAACATAGGAACTGAACTTCCAACTTAATTGAGAAGTTCCTAGTTTTCGAAGAAAGTTCAAAAATCTCTCTCTCTTATGTATCTCCTAATGGTATACACAACGTTGGATAGATTATGACGACTTTTCTACTGATATGCCACACCGTTTCGACTCCTTCCTAGAGCAGGAAAGTCCACCAAAGTGTCAATTCTTGAATGTCGCAAGACGTTTTGAACGAAATCCAGCAAGATAGTGACAGTTATTACAGAACTTTTATTATCGTTTGTTTGGACTTGTCCTCCAAATGGGCAGAAAATTCGTTACAAGTTCTGCAAGTCAGTCATTTCAACAAGCAAAAAAATATACCATCTAGAGATTCTTGGAATATCTGAAGATATCAAGAGATCTTCAATAGTTTATGTCTGGTTGACTTTCAACTTATCCCCTATTATCAAGTCGGTCATAAGAACCTTAGTACCAGAGATGCCCAAATAGTTTTTCTGATAATCTCTTGATGATGTTTTCAAACCTCGGCTAATTGTTGAATCAATCTTTCTATAATGTGATTGAATTCTCTATATATAAAACCATATCTCCTAGAGAAATATCCATCTAATCATAATGTTTGTTGATCAGTTCGGTATTATAGCTCATTTAAATTGAATTAAAGTTTTCGTAACTGATATTTTCTTGAAATTGATAAGTCGAAGGATATCAGTCGCGGGATACAACTATGTTGAACAAAACTATTTACTATAAACTAAAACACTGAGTATAAATTATATAACATCACTAAATTTTCTATAAGCGTATTCAATTAATGAGAGACTATTTAATTGAATCCGACAAGTTGAGTGTTGACTTTTTATATTACTAGGGTAATGTAGAAATCATGTTTAATAAGCAATCTATCAGTTATTCGACTATTTATAGTCATAGAAGTCATCAGTGCTATAACTCGATGTATCTCTTAATCAATATCTAACCACAAATTATCGTTCGGAAGATTCATGATCTAATTCTACTTCAAATTTTCTAATCTTATTCCTAAGCCCGAATTCTATTAATTAATTGAAAGAGATATCAGAACTAAAATGCGATCTTAGTTTTCCTTATAATAGGTACGTAGAAGCATTTCTTATTTATGAAAGAGATAAAGGATATAGTCATTAAAATAAAATCCGATAAACCCATAAACGGTTTGCTTTTCAGGAGTTACTCATCTGCTAATAACTGAATTCATTCAGTTAATTGTTCATTAAGCTACATTTATTCAATGAGGTGAAAAGGGCGTGATATATAATTCTTTCTTAGTGTGTGAAATTATTGACTAAACTGAATGAAATTTCGATCGATCAAAACAATTTCATCATGTAAAACTTGTTGGCTTACCCTCACACCAAAGGCAAGTATCTTGAGGATGCATTCCACTGTGAACATTGCAGTAAAGCCCCAGTTGAGATACTTTAGTGTTTTCGTGTAGATATCGCCTTGCTTGTCAAACTGTTAACACACAATACGTGGCCATTCTATCCGACATATTAAGCTAAAGCTAAACTCTAGGATACATTTGCTCAAACCGCTTCATAGCAACATCAAGTGATTATTTACATTTTTTTCATAGTGAAATTAATCATCCTAGTCTCTTTATTCAAATGTGCATACACTCAAGGCGTGAACATATTGTAGAAAACTATTTATTGTATACAAGGGGGAAGGAAGCTGGTAGACAATAATAAATTGAAATTTTGAAATATTTTAAAATTTTTCGAATAACAGAAAATTCACGTTCAAGTGAAAAGTTCTAATGAGCTAACAAATTGCAATCCGACGTTTTTCGCAAAAACTAATACACCTGTGAAAAAGTACATCTGATCAAATATATAATTTCATACAATTTGATGAAAGTAATAACAGGGAACTCCAGTCTTGTATATATATATATATATATATATATATATATATATATATATATATATATATATATATATTTATATATATATATATATATATATATATATATATATATATATAAGTAATTGCAGTTTATATGTTTCGATCATCGATCAATGCGATGAGTAGAAAATGAATAGCAAGAATATCGTTATTCATTCGATGGCCATTTGCTACGAGTGTAACCTTGAATCTTGAAGTATAAATGTTATGCATAATTTCTCTTTCAGCAGCTCGAAAAAAATAATTTTGATATTTTTGCAATATTTTCAAGTTTCAAATACTAACAATTCAAGTCTAAAGTAAAGCTAGTTTGTAACAAATGTACCACAAGAATGAACAAGTTGAAAATTTCAGAATACCAAATCTGAAAATGCTTTTGAAACTCATCTTTTTTCTACTGATTGCATAAAGCGATTTAAAGAGAAAACATAAAAATTGACAATCACTTTTATATGCTGAACAATTAGATGATAATATATAATTATTTTGATTGGACATTACCAGCTTTGTCACATATTTTCGTTTGGATGTCCATATATATATATATATATATATATATATATATATATATATATTTATATATATATATATATATATATATATAATATATATATATATATATATATATATATATATATATATATATATATATTTATATATATTCAATAATAATGAAAGATTAATTTTTTTAATAAGTATTGAATTTTCATAGAAACATCACCTCACTAGGATTTTCAAGCAAATAGCAAATATTTACATGAAATCACAGTTTGAGCAAATTGGTATACGATAAATCGATCTTAGAATATATGACCTAAGTTTATCCTAACTGCTAATCATATTTCATCACTCTGTTCTTTCTTGCATACACAACATATTTCCAGATTATGTCAATCATTTGATATGTGTAGGAAATTAAAAAAATTACAAATTACACCTAGCACAAACTAGCGTTTTACAGAGTTCACTAAGAATGATGTAATATGGAGCAGAAACTTCTACAGTTAAAAAAATCTAATCAGAAGAAAAGGAAAGGGGCCGCTGGTCAACATCTAAGTTAATCTACTAAGGGATCGTGTTATAGTTGTGCACTGCAGCCAGAGCAATGCGTATAAACCTCCAGTACTTCTTTTTCAAATTATATTCGATACACATCATAACATTCACAATGGTGCAACGCAAATTATTTTGTTTTGAGGAACAACACTTAAACATAGATACATGCTACGTATGCATTAGTTTCGATTAATTTCGAGAATTGATTCATTAGATGAAATGAGCTTTGAGATTAAAACATTTATCAACTTTTCAGAAAAACTAGGCAGAACGTTATTACGATATTGATTAGTTTGAAATGATAAGGTTTTCAAATCTTTTGATTTCTTATTGACGAGTTCATGCTCTTGAAGGTCAGCCAGAGCGTGCAATTGAACTTTCGTTAAAATTTTTAGATCAAGTCTATCCTCAAAACAGTTCAACCTTTGGAAACAGTCCAACTTCGTCTGGAGGAGTTTACACTGGTATTTACAACAATTCCTATTTGTTTCAATAAGCCGAATTTTGCTGACTATTTCGTATGGCATATTTTTGATCAATTAAGGGATATATTTTCGGTTGAGTTTATTTGAGGTAATAATTTAATTTCGAGTTACTATATACACGAATTTCAACTGAATTGATCTTCGTTTGTGAACTGTTGCGAAAGTTTATGAAAATATTGTTTGAATGAAAATTTTATAATAGTTTTATAACTGAGAAGGTAAAATCTTGTTTCTTAAAGTATTTCTCCATCAATAATATTTTTAATAGTTGCAATATTTGTATATGGAATACACTGTTCTTATGTATTATTTTGTTTATTTATGTTATTTATAGTACAAGCTTTAAGCGAATTGAGAAAAGCAAACATTTCAAAGACTATCAAAAATTAAATGATTATTGAATAGTTCACTCTCTCTAAGCCACACAATAAACTCAAACCTTTATCAATTGATGCTTAGTTTGGTTATACTACTGAAATGGTGTTTTTTTTTTCGTTTTTTTTTATTTCACTCTTCTTCTTTGTCAATATATCTCAATAATTTGTGAATTGTTTCCTATGGAATCAACAATTTTCTTCTTTTTTATCAAGTGGATCTCTGTTATTGGGCTTAGGACTGTTGAGGTCCTCATTTGTAATAAATAAATAAATAGCATCTCTGTATCATGTTGAAGAAATTGATAGTACATAAATACATAAATATTTTCTAAACGTAATATTCATGTGCAGATCATTATTATAATTCAAGTATAGTATCAATAAATCCATATGTGTGAAGGATAAGTAGATCTAATACTATGGTATGAAGGAAATCAATAATAACACCATAAAAAATTAACAATTATTTGACAACATTCAGCTTATCTGAATCTCAAAGCCCATTTCAAAAATTATATTCTCATTTATGTTATTTTCCGCATGCTATTAGATATGTATTATTAAAAAGTTGAGTTATAAAGTCTACGGAAACTCAAACTAAACTAAAATTTAGTACTCAAAGCCGAAACTATGTATCTAGCAACAATTTCGAGAAATTCTATGAGTTGAATGATGTGTGTCAATAAAGCACAATACGTTTTCGATATTCTGAATGACCACTACTTCTCACGAGTTGCTGGCCTTGTAATGCCATCCATTAAGTGCACATTGCTGTATGCCATTCGATAGTGTTAACTTGTTCTGAGTGTGACTGTTATAAAAGGAAGAACAAGGTCGTTCAATATTCATCCACCTTCTAAGCTTCAAATAATACATTTTTTTATCTATTGAAAAAAGAGAGAGAGAGAAAAATTGCTGTCAACCGATCGTGCTGCTAACCTCAGTCCTCAAGTTAATCAATAATTGTACAATTTGTATTAATATCTTATGCGCGATTCTAAAGCGGTACTGTCTGTGCCGTTTGCCCAACCGTCTATTTAGTTCTAGATAGTAGCTGGTGAGAATAATATTGTTGGTAATGATTTCAGAGGAAGAATGTGAGGTTAAATACTACTTTAATATAATAAACAATTGGGTTGATACTTGGTAAAAATCCATCAAAGTAATGTAAAAATAATTGGTTTTTGATTTTCACTATATTTTGTTGATGTTTCAAGAAAAAAGTTGTATAATTCAGTCATTTATTAAGTGTATCCAAAAGTAAAAGATATTGATGAAAACTTTAAACTATTAACTTATGCAGGTGATTCAACATACAAAATTTCTGCTTCTTGTCAAATCAAAATGTGGGAATATCCTTTAAAACCCAGAATACAATAGGTAAATATATTAGAAATTCAAAAAATAAAACTACATCCCATAATAAATAAGGTATTTATGAGCTAACTCACGGTCCATGTCCTACAGTATATGTTGACCGAACCGGCAGAAACTTGGATGTTGCAATATCTGAACATAGCATCAATCTCGAATTTGAAATACTATGTAAAGAGAAGGAAAGCTATAAACTCAAATTATCAGAAGCCCTTGAAATAATTAGCACAAAAAGTTCCAATAATTAATTGAATGATCAATTAGATAATAATAAAAAATCATTCATGCTAAATTTCTCACGAAAGCCTCGAAATCGGACGAAAAACTTCGACGAAAACAAGCACGAGAACGGATTATGAGAATCGCAATGTAAAACATTGAAGGAATAGCTACCAAAGCAGACGAAGTCTTTGGAGAACTGGAAAAATATGAAATCGACATAGCAGCTCTGACAGAAACCAACAAGAAAGGGGAAGGAACGGAAGACAAGCACCAATATGTTCACATATACAGCGGCGTACCTGAGGACCAAAGTGGCGTATCTGTAGCGGCCAAGAAAAATTATTAGAGATGTATTGAATCATTTAAACCAGATGAATGATAGAATCGTCGAAGTAGCTATGAACATAAAAAATACCAAAGTGGTGATAATCGCTGCATATGCTCCCACAAACGATGCTCCAGCTATCGAACAAGAGAACTTTTTCAAGGAACTAACGACGGTAGTTGAAAAAATCGGCGACCGAAAAGGAATAATCTTACTAGGCGATTTAAACGGAAGAACTGGGATCCGCCAAAATGATGCTGTAGTGGGACGCAATGGGGAAATCACCGTGAATGAAAATGGCGAGAAACTTATAGAGATGTGTCAACAACCGAAAATAACGACAAGCAGGTAACAACAAAAGAACCCAATATCAAATATAATATGGCAAGCCTGAACGATGACTCAACAAGATTCTTATACCAACTGCTTTTCGCTCAAAAACTCTCGACAATACTAGAATATAGCACAGCAAACAATTTATATGAGGATATCAAACCTTGTATACACCAAGCAGCAAACGAGGCTCTGGGACAAAAGAGCCATCAAGGAGACCGACTAAATTTGCACCTTGGTGAAGCAACACTCTATAAGAGGTAGTGAATGAAAAGAAAACTGCGTTTATGAAATAGATAGAAACAAATGCTCATGAAGATCAAGAAAGATACGTAGACAAAAGAAGGGTCACTCAAAAAATGATCATGTGACCAAGTCAATAGAAACTTGGGAAATTCGCGAGTAAACAAAGCGTGAAAACTTCTATAGAGCTTAAGAGGGGAGAACACTGACTCAGTGGGTATAAACCTCATAGACTTTGAAGAACGGACAAACTACTACATAGTTCCCAACAAAAAAATGTCTAAGGCAAGATTGTTCCCTTGTTCTACTGCTTTTTAAAATTTATATTGAGAGTGCCTTGGAATCTTGAAAGAGGCAATATAGCGGCATGGGCTTACTGATAAGAGATGGCATATTTTCCACTCTTTTTTTTTTGCGGACGACCAGGTAGTTATAGCTGGAGATAAAGATGACTTGAGTTACATGCTGCAAAAACTTGAACAAGAATATGAAAGTTGGGGACTTACAACAAATATGAAGAAAGCGAAATATATGGCAGTTAGCGACGAATTGGCAGACTTAGATCTATGACATTGTATGGTGGAGAACTACTCTTAGTTCAAATATCTTGGTGTTACCCTTTCTTCCAATGGTAAAAGCACCTCAGACATCTCGAATAAAGTTGGTAAAGGGCGGAGAGTTATTTCCTAACTTAATTCCTTATAATGGAGCAACAGAATAACAAAAAGAAACCAGAAAATAATATACTTTACCATTGTTGAAACTATAACTACGTATGGCTCAGACACTTGAGAGTTAACATAAAGGAACAGGGAAAAGCTCTTGGCTGTGGAAATGGATTACTGGAGAAGAAGCAGCAGAACATCCAGATAAGAACATATTAGAAATGGAGAAATTAGACGATCGAAGGAAGTAGATGGAACTTTTATAGACACGATTGAATTCAAAAGACTTACATGGTATGGCCATCTCGAATATATATATAAGAAAGAGGAAGTCTTTGCTAACCAGTTAGGATAAAGCTAGGAGAAAACTCGTTAGGTACGCAGCATGCAGGAAGTATACTCTTATAACACTTTTTCCAATATTTCGACAATGTTCATTGTCATCATCAGGGAATGCTACAATATTATTACAAAGTGAAACTAGGACAAATAGTGGAAAAAACAACAATTAACTTACAATGTCATTTGACACATTCAACTCAGAACATCAATAGACTTTTGCAGAGTCAAGATATCAGTTTCTGTGATATATCACGAAGATTCTGTCCAAGGTTAGGAACAAAGCTTTTAAATTTAGAAATTGATATGAATCATAAAATGATAAAAATTCTTGAAAATAGGTTGAGCGTGCTAAGGACTGAGATAATTCCATTAACGAACGAGTTGCTTTTTGTGGAATTCTCTGCGAGACAGCAGTCAAAGTATCTTGCTCTTTTCCATAAAATAAAATCATCTAATATTACTAAATTAAATAATCTTTCACTTTTACAATCCAATAATAGTTTAATTGTCAAACCTGAATGGGCAAAAAATATTTCGATTACTGTAATTCCTTCTGAAGTGATACAATTTTTGGCATTAGATTTCTCTATAAAATCTATCCTGGCTGATGTCGATTACATCACCTCATCCATTCCAGATGAACATGTCCGAAAATTGACAATTGCTAGATCTACTAATGTTATCACTAATTTTGTAAATGACTCTCATAATTCCTCTTCACAATTTCAACGTTTATTTGATAAATCTAAAAAATTCATAAAACAACATCCAAATTTAATAGTTACAAAGTCGGACAAGGGTAATGTCACAGTGATCATGGACAAAGATCAATACATTTCACTCACCAATGACTTGATTGAGAACAATGATTCTTATATTCTTTTGTCTAAGGATCCCTCACAACAGATACAATCTAAATGTAATCTTTTAGTAAAATCTTTGTTCTCCTCAAGTCAAATTGATGACATCACAAAATAAAGACTGACCACCTACAATGGTGTGATTCCTAAATTTTATTCTCTTCCTAAAATACATAAACCAGTCTTGTCCATGCGACCTATAGTAGCATCGATAGGCGCTCCGACGGAATTCTTGTCTGCCTTTCTAACGGATATTTTAACCAGAGCTTACGATTTTGATAATGATCATTATATAAAAGATTCTTTTGACGTTTCAACGAGGTTTAATAGGATGCAACTCCCTGATAATTATGTTCTTGCCAGTTTAGATGTGGTATCGCTTTTCAGTAATGTTTACTTGGATGCTTGTATTAGAGCTATAGATAAGAGGTGGCGCTGCATCAGTTCCATCTGTGACATCCAAAAACAATCCTTTTTTGATTTAATTACTTTTCTTTTCAATAACACAGTTTTTTCTTTCAATAATAAAATTTACAAACAGACTTTTGGTACTCCAATGGGAGCTAAAATTAGTCCTATTCTTTCTTGTTATGTAATGGATGACATTCTTGATACAGTTATTAATGTTCTCCCCTTTAATTTATTTTTTGTTAAGGAGTATGTTGATGACATCATCCTCTCGTTACCTGCGGATTGTACTGCGGAGTTAGTTGAGATTTTTAATAGTTATGACCCATACATTCAGTTCACGTTGGAATGTGAAGATGATGAACGTAGTGTTCCCTTTCTGGACATGAAGTTCATTCGATCACAGGATAACAGTATTATCATCGATTGGTACAGAAAACCCATGAGTTCGGGTAGATATATGAATTACTTGTCGTACCACAAGGAATCCATGAAGGTGAACTTGGTCAAACAAATGAAACAACGTGTTCTCAGTATCTCTGACGGTGTATTCCACAGGAAAAACTTGGGCATTTTGTACAACCTATTTTGGAATAACTCATATCCTCATGTTCTCCTGAAGAAAATTCTTTTTAGCTCCACAGTGGGACCCAACACAATCAATGTTAATAATGTTAGTGAAAATTTGGATGTTGCGGATGATGCTGGTTCAGAGCACTTGGTGAATAATAATTTTTATGCATCTCTACCTTTTATTTCGGGTGTCACTCCAAAACTTAGTAGAGTTTTCAAACCTTTTAATAACATCAAAATCGCTAATAAAACTGTCTTGACTATACATTCTCTGTTTACTAAATTGAAGGATAAAACTCCTTTATTACATCAATCACATGTAGTGTACTGTATTCCTTGCTCTGATTGCTCGAATGAATATATTGGTCAAACGAACAGGTTATTGAAGGACAGGATTTGTTCACATAAGAGTGACTGTAGATTACACCCAGAAAGATGTGCACTTAGTGATCATGTGCATAAAGAAGGTCATAATATCAATTTTGATGCTGCTAAAATCTTGGCTAAAGAATCTAATAAATATAAGAGACTTCTTCTGGAAATGGCTTTCATTTCGCAGTCATCCTCGTGTGTTAACAAAAAGAATGATATTAAACATTTAAGTGAAGTATATTCATTCTTACTGCACTTGGATCAATATCCTCACAGCGTAAGAGTTTCAAACTCCTTTTCTATTGATTGATTTAATTTAAAATTTTAATTTTATGTTTCACTTTTCCAGTTTCTTGGTGTCTCAAGGCTTATAGAAAGTTTTGACCCTTTTTATAATTAGCCTCTCTTTATGGTTTCCTAAATTTTAAATAACGTTTTTCATCATAATAATTTTCATGTATCTTTCATTTTGTTTAATTTAATAATTTCAACATTCGGAGTTTCTTTCCCTTTTTGGTGGGAGATGACATACAAGCGATATGATATCTCTTCTGTGCTCTGATGCTCTAAGAGTAAGAGATTTCGGTCCTTAGCTAGTTCACCTTTTCTATGTTCTCACTTTAGCCTCACTTTTTAGTTATATTTTTTTAAATTTCATTTCACTTTCCATGCCGACGATGTGAATACCGGTATGATGTAGTGTTCAAAAATTAATTTTACAATAATTTGAATTTTAATGTGACTGTTTGTTTCTGCCTTTAATTGTTCAAATTTGGTGATGATGGCATTTATAAGTTACTCTCACTGACTTTGTTCTGAACGTGTGCACTTTTGTTGTTAACGTCAAGATTAAATGTGTTTTAAGATCTTTGCATACAATCTCATGGACACTGTAAGTTAACTGTTGTTTTTTCCACTATTTGTCCTAGTTTCACTTTGTAATAATATTGTAGCATTCCCTGATAAACATTGTCGAAATATTGGAAAAAGTGTTATAAGAGTATATTTCCTGCATGCTGCGTACCCAACGAGTTTTCTATTAGCTTTATATATATATATATATATATATATATATATATATATATATATATATATATATATATATATATATATATATATATATATATATATATATTATATATATATATATATATATATATATATATATATATATATATATATATATATATATATATATATATATATATATATATATATATATATATATATATATATATATATATTTATATATATATATATATATATATATATATATATATATATATATATATATATATATATATATATATATATATATATATATATTATATATATTTATTTTTTTTTTTTTAATATATTATAATAATATAAATATATATATATATATATATATATATATATATATATATATATATATATATATATATATATATATATATATATATATATATATATATATATTTATATATATATATATATATATATATCAATTAGATTAATGATTCTCCTCTGTTGAATATATTTCAGTGAAATATTGAATCTTTGTACCTATTATGTTAACCCACTTTTTACTTTTATCTACTTGCCAATAGATTACTTTTAGGTTTCCCCATTCTTATTTGTATTTCCTATTTCTAAATTCGGAAGATATTCCATTCGTAAAATTTGTTTGACTAACTAATCTGGAGAAGACACTGTGTTTGACGAAACAATTGTTACGTTTATTAAAATATAGTGAAAACCAATAAACGAATAAACAATAAAACAATTTGTATAAATAAAAGAAACTAGAAGTCATTCTTGGTCAATAATAAAGAAAAATCTAACATCGGAGAAAACAGTGGTATTTATAAAATATTTTGCGACGAATGTTCTGCTTTCTATATTGGACAGACAGGAAGGAATATAAATATTCGTATTGAAGAACATAAAAAGTCAATTTTACAAAACAAAAATACCACTGGCTTCTCTGAACATTGTATAAAATTCAATCACTTCCTGGATTTCAACAAAACCAAATTGTTACATTCAGGTAACAAGGGTAAACGCCTTGACCTTCTCGAAATTCTCGAAATAAGTTCCGCCCATAATAGTCGATTACCCCTTGTAAACGAACAAATTGATATTCAGGTATCACCTTTGCTTTTGTCTGTTTTATAAATTACGATGCAATACTCTCCTGTAGTCAGTCTTGATAATGATTTCATAACTCGAAACATGTCGACTTTTCATTACTGATAAATACAGTAACTAAATATTTTTTATATTGTGAAACATAAGCCAAGTGTTTTTATTTTAAAGTTTATACTTTATTCTTTATGATGTTTCACCAAGTGATGTGCGAGAATTCAATCTCAGTTAAACGAAGTTTTATTTACATTATATAATACATGAAATTATAAAATTATACAGTGTTATTATTATCCGTGAAACTTTTTTTAGACATCAGCTAGGCTAGTTACTGTGAAAATAGGTTTCAAGACATGTGTCATCTTAGTATTGACTTTCAGATTTTTTTTTTGGAGCTTCATTGAGAGAATTTCATTTCACTACTCGTTTCAAAATTTCAATAAATCGAATCATTTTTCAGAAGTTATCCCATTTGGTTACCGACAGAAGAAATTCAATATCAAATAGAGTATAATTCTAAGAAATATGAATATCAAATATATGAAGGATCCAACGAAATGATTACTAGAAACATTTAAAAGACGAAACCGGTACAAAAAAAAAGAAAATTTAAAACCCAAATGTTAGTTAACAAAGGAATTCGAACCACGTTATGCTTTAGAAGGAGGTTGAATTTATAATTATAGATCTTGACATTGTCCTTCCTTATATATATTTCTTCTATTTTGGTGCTCCTCTTTAGGTTGCCGACTTTTGAGGGATTGAATTTTTCTAGATACTCAGTTGACAAATAAGTGTGCAGTTTGTAAAATTTAACGACTGAAAATAGAAATATAAGAACACATACCTTCATCATGAGTAATAACGTATTAAAAACAATTAGTAGCATAATGAAATACTCGAAAGGCGTTGAAACTACCACCCTCCATATCTTATACTTGACACTTTTCCGTTTATTTGGCATATACCTCTCCAAAGGACGAGCTTGGATCGTGAAGTCTATACAGGATTTCTGAAAAATAAGGATCCCAATTATATTTCGCAAAATTTGAGTAGGAGAGAGTGGTATACAGTAGGACATTGTCTATTGTGTGGAACAACAATTTCGTTTGAACAACAATGGGTCTCGCTAGTATACCTTGTAACCTTAATTTCAGTTTGAATCATTGTTGTGCACACCTGAAGTTATATTTTGTCTCCAGTATTTTTCATTATTACTTGCTGAATAATAACTCTTAAGTTTAACAGTTTGATTTGAACTGTTAAGTAGGTATGTTATGGTTAAAATATGTTTTTCTTGAGACTGTTAGGGCTGCTTTAAGCTTGCTATGAAATGAGCATCTATTATTTTAAGAGACACAATCAACATGGAAAAAAAAGAAAATTTAAGAAGAGAAATCTGAAAAGATAAAAGCTAATAAAGAGAGATTAAAAAAAGCGCAAAATATTAAATATGAATTGTTGTGAATGAATCGTCTCTAATTTTACATTTTCTTTTCTCACAAAGGATGAAGACACTGTCGAAGAAAACAAACTAATATGCAAACTACCTGAGTTATCTCAGCTCAAATTTCTTCTCGGTTTTGGAAATTACAATCTGCGATATTAAACTACGTCATATTTTATACCGTATTTTTTATTTTTATAGCATACTTTTGGGTTTTATACTATATTTCTTTATTCTACTTCTTTGAAGTAAATATTTCATGTGGTCCATAGTGGAATTAATTTTTTTCTTCATAACTAAAATAATTTTAGAACAATAGATACAATACTTATTCATTTGAAGTATCATATTTTTTGCATATAGGATATTTCTATAAAAACAAAATATTAAAAAGTTTTTCCAGTATATACCACTCTCCCCTACCTAAAAGAAAATAGAGTCTCAATATTACTGCTTGAATACATGTTCCTAGTATAATTTACATCCAATATATCGTAATTTTCAATTCATTCATATTTATGAATGAATGAAAATTAAAACTGAATTATATTTTATAACATATAACTGATTTAATCAAATATAAGACATTGCCTTGATCAGAGATAGAAAATATTTTTCACAAATATGAATTGTTTTTGAAATATAAAACTCAATGTATGAATATTTTCATTACTTTTTCAAATTACTGCACCAGATATTTCACTGAAGTATACATATATATATATATATATATATATATATATATATATATATATATATATATATATATATATATATATATATATATATATATATATTAAAAAAATTGAATAATAAGAAAACAACTTGTCTAAAAACCACAAAATGAAAATAACTTTTTATTATTTTTTTTTTGTGGTTTTTAGACAAGTTGTTTTCTTATTATTTAATTTTTTTAATATAAATATGAACTACCACAGATTTGATTCATCGTCCATCGAATTTATTATATATATATTTATTTATATATATATATATTTATATATATATATATATATATATATATACATATATATATATATATATATATATATATATATATATATATACATATATATATATATATATATATATAATATATATATATATACATATATATATATATATATATATATATTATATATATATATATATATTATATATATATATATATATATATATATATATATATATATATATATATATATATATATATATATATATATATATATATATATATATATATATATAGCTATTTTCGAATTATACCAATCTGTTTTAGACGCTTTAGATAGGAAGGAACTACCTGTGGGAATGTTTTTGGATCTGTCGAAGGCGTTTAGTTGTTTGTATATCGACATACTGCTCATGAAACTTGAAAGATATGGAGTGAGAGATGAACAACTGAATCTTATGGAAAGTTATTTGAAGAATAGACCCCTAATTGTAGAGATGATGATAGATGGCAACAAGTATCGATCCTCTCTGAAAGAAAATAATACTGGTGTGCCTCAAGGTAGCATTCTTGGCCCCCTTCTATTTCTCATTTATATAAATGATCTTCCATTGGTGATTCGTGGTCATGTCCTTCAATCATTCTTTGCGTATCTTGTTTCCTTTGCGGATGATACAAATGTTTTATTGAGTTCCCCTAGCTTGGAATTGACAATTGAGAAGGCATGTGCGATTCTGAACGGTGTGGATAGTTGGTGCATGGAAAATCGTCTTGTCATGAATGTGGAAAAAACCGAATCTTTAGTATTTTGCTGCGATCGTTCTACAGCTGAAATTCCAGATGAGATTGGTCCACAGATTTCTATATCTTATAAGGTTTCGTGGAGTTTACCTGGATGACCATCTTAAGTGGAGCAATCACATTTACAATCTTGCGACAAAACTGAA
>JARQZK010000779.1:482500-519699 GCA_030704885.1 Cynegetis impunctata | reverse complement strand
ACACACATGAAGACTCCTGGGGCCCCCACGAAGAATCCTGGGGGACCGGTGGCCCCATGAAGAATCCCTCAATAAAAAAATTTTCAGTTTTCTCTGGGTCCCCCATGCTTATTCTTAGTCTCAACGCATCCACCATCTTGGATTTGAAACATAGAACTGTCAAATGTCATTTTGGATCATAGATATCTCTTAAAAGCAATAGAACTGTCATCCCATCTGTCATTTCGTAACTGTCAAATGTAATCTTTGAACATAGATATCTTAGGTATGTCATACGTCATCCCATCTGTCATTCGTAACTGTCATCTTGAACCATAGATATCTCAGAGCATAGAACTGTCATACGTCAAACATTCAAATTTGAATGCTATTGAAGCTCCCTCTGTTGGCGAGATTCTGAATGATGAGAATATAATTTTCTGTCATCTTGGAACGCTATCTGGTGGCCAGGTTCCTAATGACTATAATACAGTGATCTGTAAGAACGTGATCTGTAAGAGCGCCCTCTGGTGGCCAGGTTCTTAATTACGATAATACAGTGGTCCGCCATCTTGAAACGTCATCTTGGAACGCCATCTGTTGGTCAGGTTCCAAATTACTATAATACCGTGGTCCACCATCTTGAAACGCCATCTTAGAACTCCATCTGTTGGCCAGGTTCTGAATTACGGGATACCGTGGTCAGCCATCTTGGAAAATGGCCTCCATCCGCAAAATGGCCGACTTCCCGATCATAGCCACGCCCCCGAAGTCGCGCATGCGCAGAACTGACATTTCGGACTTAGAAAAGTTGAAGTGGTCTAGAACCGGTCCAGGTACACTTCTTACAATATTAGCGTTGTTACTACACTCGTTTGACAACTTTAACATCTCGTGTTGTAATATGAATTTAGAACAAGAATATTGTACAAAATTTTATCTACTTTCATCTATGAATAAAAATATTTAGCAAAAGGCATTTTTTTAAAATAAAAATGCACCTTTAAAAATGCTCCTGCTATTATTAGGTTTACTAATCAAGTTTTTTATGTTACCTTTCGCATGGTTACTGTCGAAACTTTGTCAAACAAATCCAAAAATATAAAAAGTGTGGTTTTATTTAACAGCAAAATGTTAAGAAAACCGTTTTTTTTTTCTTTACAGCACTATTGCTGTAAAGGCATCTATTACAGCACTAGTTCTGTAATATAGGTGCCCTTACAATAGTATATTGTATAATTAGTGGGAAAAGAATAATATTCCCAAACGACTGTGACTGGTCGCTACGCTCCTCGTCTGGTAACACAGGAGGAGTTTGGGAATATGCTTTTCCCACGAATTATACATACTATTTTTTCTTCGATCGTTGATTTACATTTAAAAAAATAATTAAAAATTATTTCATTCAAGATGTAATCAAATAAGTTTAAATAGGTTTCTCTATGTTCACATTGAAATATAGAAGTGGTAACCATGGAAATTACTTTGATATGATAAAAGTACAATAATTTTAAAGCCAATTTTGTTTGATTCGTTGTATTTTATAAGGAATTAAAAAAGAATTAGTAAACATGAACACTGATAGTGTTCCGCGAACGCGGCTCCACTTAATTTACTTCCGGCGAAATCCAGAAAGAAGTATGAACTTGCGTACCAACGCTTCATGGATTTTTGCAGAAAAAACAACAGTGTATCCTTTTCTGAGATTGTACTAATGGCGTATGTAGCTGAATTGGCTAAAACAATGAAATCGTCGACGTTGTGGGCACATTATTCCATGCTTCGATCAACTTTGTTAAAAATAATATTAATATTGCCCAGTACCAAAAACTGAGAGCATTTTTGAAACGTCAAGCTTCAGGATACAAATTTAAATGTAAATATTAACAACAATTATAAAAATTAAAACCATGCTTTGTTTCATTTTATTGTAGTAATCCATTTGTAACATTACCGCACGCTACAGCAGTGCGGTAATAGTATATTACACACCGAGGTGGGAAGTGATTCATTCCTGTCGTGAGATTAGTTAGTTAACCGAGACGCAAAGCGTCGAGGTTAACTATAATCTCGAGACAGGAATGAAACTTCCTACCGAGGTTTGTATACTATTTTATTTACAACCATCATATTTCGATCAAAATTAATACATTTCTGTTTCGTTCTGAACATATTAAATTAATTAATATGTTAAATTAAAATATTACATTTAACGACAAATTACCAAGAACGCGGAATAATTAAGTAGATATATTGTTACCGTGACTACTGTGTATACAATTGTCACCAATATAAATAAATGTCAGACGAAGTCAATAAATGTCAGATAAAGTCGGATATTCAATTCGAGAATAATAAATTGAAAAACATGCCGACGAAAAATTTATGGATTGTACTCCACCAGAAGTACGACAGGCTGTGCTCATGCAGCAGTCCAGGGCTTGGTGCCAGAGAAAAGTGAGCATCGGTATCTTAAAGCCATTGCATTATATATGAAGTGGTGCGAAGAAAAAAAGGTTAAAAATATTGGTTCCGAAAGTGTACTCCTGGCATATTTTGGAGAACATAATAGACTAAAGAAGCCGTCTACTTTGTGGACAATGTACAGTATGATACGAATGATGCTAGAAATTGAAGAAAAAAACTGATGTTTTCAAACATGGGAAACTGCTAGCTTTCCTAAAACGACAAAATGTGGGCTTTAGGCCCAAAATGAGGGTGGGAAGTGAGGGTGGGAAGTAAGGGCGGGAAGTGAGGGCGGGAAGTAGAGGTGTGTAATATGACACTTCCCAACCTTCAATGACGTTTGTAATGACAGCATTACATATATGGTTGTAAATAAAAATATTACCGCACTGTTATTTTCTAATTGCTTAGCAACTGCCCAATATTCTGGAATGTTGAGCTTTGCGCATAGAAAACAGGTCAAAATATTGTCACTTTTCCCACGATCAGAGAAAAAAAGATTTATAGAACGGTAAAATTACTAAATGAAAGTAGATAAAAACAATTATCGTAAAACTATTTATTATAGGAATACCTAATACAACTTCCCTTTTAAAATGTTTTTCCGAAATTGTATTGGCTAATATATAAAAATGTTTACACACGATTTTTACTGTTTTTGTGCACTATTACTTTTTTTTTGTATTCCCTTTTTTTAACTTGAATTCACGCATGGTTCGAAATATCAATAGCTCCAACTTCTTCCGCTTAGTTGAGATGTACCAATTTAATTGTTCGGCCTTCTAATCTTGAAATTATTCATATCAATAAGATATATATCGTCTCCTTATTATTTATTATTTGTTAATAAACGAGATTGAATCCTCGCTTAGCTCTTGGTGAAACATGATTAAATATTACTAATTCAAATCAAAACACTTGGCTTACAGTTTCACAAATATATATTGAAAATTAATAAAAATTAACAAAAAGTTGTCAACATGTTTCGGGTAGTGAACCCATTTTCAAGACTAATTTAGTCTTGAAAATGGGTTCACTACACGAAACATGTTGACAACTTTTTGTTAATTTTTATTAATTTTCAATATATATTTGTGAAACAGTAAGCCAAGTGTTTTGATTTGAATTAGTAATAATTCTTATTTGATTTTCAGGTATTGTTATCTTCCTTTTTCAATTATAAACTCATTTATATACTTTTTATAAATTTAGCTTTCTGGAATAACCGTCTTACCTAATAGCGGTTAGGTTGTCATAGAAAGTTGGTTTTTGTTATATCAAGAGATGTGGATCGTGCAATTAATATTTTTAACACATTACATATATATATATATATATATATATATGTTCAGAAAGATTTCCGCGGTCGGAAGTATTTGAAAAACTTGGTTCACGGAATGAACCGCGTAAAAGATTTGAAAAATCTCGACGTTTCGGCTCCTTTTGCGAAGCCATCTTCAGGAGAATTGGAAGGGAAATAATTCAGACTCGTGGCCTCAATCTGCCTACTCAACGAATCGAATTTAGGAGGAATCGGAAACAATACGATTGCGTGGTCTCAACCTGCCTACTCCACTAACCGTATTGCTTCCTGTCAACTCTGAAGTCTCAATCTGGCCTACTCTTCAGAGTCAACTGACGGGCCGATCGTCGCGTGGCCGTATTATAGGGGGAGGGGGGTGGGTACTCACGCACATCAGTGCGGGAGGCACTCTGATTGGGCGTTACATGGCGACCACTGAGAAGGGTTTCCATGCTGGATGGGAGTCTGTGACTGTCATCTCTGGTCGTTCAAAACAATTTGGACGTTTTTCTATTTCTACAGCTTCACGGATAATTCGGGATTTGAAAGATCGGACGGAGCAATAGTTCTTGTATTGGGGAAATCGATAATGTGGGCCTGTTTGGGTGTGATGTTGGAAAGGGCGTTTGGCGATATCTTGAGTGTCTTACCGAAGTGAATGTTCCTTGGCACGGACCTGAATTCGTCGGTTCGTTTGTCCTATAATAGGAACGAGGACAATTTGGAAACAGGGAATCTCATAAACACCGTGATTTTCGTTAGGAATTTTATCCTTGACGGATCTGACCAGATGGGAGAGTTTTTTTGTTGAGTAGTGAATATTTTGATGTTTGTGTTTTGAGAGATCTTGCGATCTTAATCTGTTACTCCTTTGATGTAAGGAAGAAATAATTTAGGTGTAGATTCTTGTTCAAGTGGGATTGGAAGGTGGTAGAGGTGGGGTATATTTGTGTTTGCGTATGCTCTTGTCGATTTGATATGTGTTGTAACCGTTCCGTAATAATATATGTTTTAGAGTTTTGAGTTCTGATTCACGGTGTTCGTCGTCAGATAGTCGAATGGAACGGTAGCTTAGGGTATTAACTACAGAGTTAAGTTGAGAAGGATGGTGGTGAGACTGGGCATTCAGATAACGGTTTGTATGAGTGGGTTTACGATAAACTGAATAGGAGATGCCATCTTCATCTTATACCTCCTCCATTGTTCACAATTATTCTGACACTCCAATTTCCGAGATCGCAACAAAAGCACTCTCGAAAGGCTTCAACTATTCCATCACACCTAAATCCATCCCCATAGAAACTATCATCTCCCAAACAGAAGAAGCAATTTCCCATCTTCCAACAGATCAAGCGGAAACTGCCAGGCATGACATCGCCAAAATTCTTCGTACAAGTCGGCCACCCCGTCCCAACCTCACTTTTTCTGAGAGGCAATCTCTCAAAGAACTTTACAATGACCAAAATATAGTCGTCCTCCCAGCGATAAAGGCAATGCCACTGTCATTCTTAACACTTCTTCTTACCTCGAAAATGTCCAATCTTCTTGACACCCCCGACTATAAGCGATCACTCATTGACCCGACAACATACCTGGGAGAAAACCACAAGATCTCGTACAACCAATCGAATCTTCCCACCTGAAATAAAACAGTCTCTAATCCCAAGAGAAACTAGAACTCGATTTTATGGATCTACCAAAAGTTCACAACCTAATATCCACTTCGACCCATTGTCAGCGCTTACAATTGATCCAACACATCCTTCTTGCGAAAACTCCGCCAAACCCTTCAACCCTTTGCCGAACAAACCCATTCATACGTCAAAAAACTCTTTTCACTTCATAGAACTCCTTTCAAAGTATTGATATTTACCCCAACTGATCTCCTTGTTAGTTTTGATATTGTCTCCTTATTTACAAATATCCCCATTGAAGAACACTTTCCATCCTAGACACGAAACATCAATATCCCCAGACAACCTATCCCTGATCAAACACTGCATGGCCAACACTTATTTCATCTTTCAAGGAATTCTTCAGACAAATCAAGGGGAGCCCCAATGGATCCCTCTCTCCCCCATCATAGCCAACATTTCATGGGAACACTTCGAAACCCAGCTCTCTCGTCATTCGACCTTAAAACCATCATGCTGGCTTACGTTATGTAGACGATGTCTTTGCGATCTGGCCCCATGGCGAAGACTCGTTGCTCCACTTCTTGAATCATTGAATGGCCATACATCCAAGTATCCAATTCCACAATGGAAGTGGAAAAACGATTTGTCTCTGCCATTCCTCGATGTCATGATCAAAAAAACTTCTCATCCCAAGGCATCTCCTATTCAGTTTATCGTAAACCCACTCATACAAACCGTTATCTGAATGCCCAGTCTCACCACCATCCTTCTCAACTTAACTCTGTAGTTAATACCCTAAGCTACCGTTCCATTCGACTATCTGACGACGAACAACCGTGGAATCAGAACCTCAAAACTCTAAAACATATATTATTACGGAACGGTTACAAACACATATCAAATCGACAAGAGCATACGCAAACACACAAATATCACCCCACTCTCTACACCTTCCAATCCCACTGAACAAGAATCTACACCAAATTATTCTTCCTTACATCAAAGAGTAACAGATAAGATCGCAAAGATTCTCTCAAAAAACACCAAACATCCAAAAACAATATTCACTACTCAACAAAAAACTCTCCCATCTGGTCAGATTCCGTCAAGGATAAAATTCCTAACCCGAAAATCACGGTGTTTATGAGATTCCCTGTTCCAATTGTGTCCTCGTTCCTAATATAGGACAAACGAACCGACGAATTCAGGTCCGTGCCAAGGAACATTCACTCGGTAAGACACTCAGATTATCGCCACGCCCTTTCCCAACATCACACCCAAACAGGCCACATTATCGATTTCCCCAATACAAGAACTATTTGCTCCCGTCCGATCTTTCAAATCCCGAATTATCCGTGAAGCTGTAGAAATAGAAAAACGTCCCAAATTGTTTGAACACCAGAGATGACAGTCACAGACTCCCATCAGCATGAAACCACTTCTCAGTGGTCGCCATGTAACGCCCAATCAGAGTGCATCCCGCACTGATGAGCAACCCACCCCCCTCCCCAAAATACGGCCACGCGACGATCGGCCCGTCAGTTGACTCTGAAGAGTAGGCAGAACCATTGACAGGAAGCAATACGGTTAGTGGAGTAGGCAGGTTGAGACCACGCGCAATCGTATTGTTTCCGATTCCTCCTAAATTCGATTCGTTGAGTAGGCAGATGAGGCCACGAGTCTGAATTATTTCCCTTCAATTCTCCTGAAGATGGCTTCGCAAAAGGAGCCGAAACGTCGAGATTTTTCAAATCTTTTGCGCGGTTCATTCCGTGAACCAAGTTTTTCATATATATATATATATATATATATATATATATATTTATTTATATATATATACATAGACTTAGAATTAAGGTCTTCAGCAATTTACCTGCGTAGATCAGATCATTCAAACATGAATAGTGGAGAAAAGCTAGGCAAAAACTCTGAGAATATCTTGTTCCGATACTATACAATATCATTCTTGAAGAAGTAAAGATTGCTGGATATTTCAAAACCTTCAAATATAGATAGGCACATAGCATGGGTAGTTGATACGGACAGAACCATTTTCATGATATTAAAAAACCAGTGATTTGTATAGGGACATAACATTAAGAAATACGAAAATTTGACCTTAATACCCGAAAGTGACAGATATTTTAATTTTGAAAAGACAACAATCAACTGATTTCGTAATATTTTTTTAGTATCAAGTTTGTTCCAATTTTGTGCTTACTTTCTTTTCCTCATAATTTTAGTTGGATTTGAAATTCATACAGGAAATTCAATTTCTAAATAGCATTTTCTCTAATTGTTTCGTTTATGTCAACGATATTTTGACCACGAGACATAATATATCGTGGACAGTTCTATATGTTGAAATACTATTGTACTGAATTAGTCTAAAATGAACATTATTATTATTATCATTATCAAAAGTACCTACCTAATGAAATTTATACATTTTCTCAAGTTATTTTATATCAAATTCCATTTTTGCCATGGTACAATATGGGTTTCTTGGCAGTGTAGAATATTCATTAATTTATTCACCATTCATTATTTTCTTAAAATATATTTAATTAACGATTCTGTGAAATATCATTTATTGTTCCTTTGAAGGAACAAATATCAGAATGTTGCAAAGTAATTTTATAAAAGCATCATTTTTATGAACATCTCAGAAACTCATAAAGAATTCTCCATGATGTAACATTTCAGAAAACCAATTAGGGACAAAATTGCCCAGCAAATTTCGTGGTGAAATGGCAGCATTGTGAACTGCGATAACCGTTTTCCAATTATGTGTTTATTACGAGGAAATTGAACTAAATATCGTTTGGGAAATTCGAATAGGCTACAAACCTTTCAGAATACGGTCCTCTATACTTTCAGTGCCAATATTAATGATAACAGCTAATCAATGTTACAATTTCTTACTTTTTTTCGTGCCTGAAAATATTCGAGAATAGCGTGTTATTAAATTTCTAGGAGATGGTAGCACAGTAAGCACAGTCCATTTGCTCACATTTGAGATCTTGAAAAATTTACCATTCGAACCACTCAGAAGAGTTATTCAGCCAAAAATTTATGAGCGGTAATGCATGCAAATACTGTGGAGAAAATAACAGTTATATGCAGAACTCGCTCTTTCCTTTGACGTTTTACTTGCAAAACTCACTGCTTGCTCTGCCACAAATGAAATTTGCCCTTTGATCCACGTGACGAACACGTTATTTACAAGAAACGTATTTTTCCGGTCGCCGTATATTCCTTTATTCTTCCTAATATCATCTTTGCCCTCATAGAAAAAGGCATAAAAACAACGACTGTTATTGTGAAAATTAGCGGCTACGATTATTTAATCAAAAAGCATTCCATTATACGGAAAATCGGTATCGATTAGGATGTGTTAGATTGGAGAACACAAACAAAACGAGTTATCATGCTGCCAAGTACATTGCACTTTGAATTCAACAAGGCAAAGCGGTTTATTTTTTACAAAAAAAAAATCTTATAGTTCAAGGTGACCCTAATTACTCCAATGACAATGAAAAAGTTAAAAGGGTTTGTTAAAAAAAAATTTCTCTTCAATGACTACTGAGAAGTTACCAATGGGAAAAGAAATGAAGGGGAATAAATACTACTCAGAAAATTTGAGAAGCCTTCCTGAACTTAATTTTTGCAAAGAACACTTGGAGAAAGATTCTGCTTCATCAGAAGAAACCGTTGATGGTTTTTAAAATTGCCAAAATGTCGAGAATTATTCCTTTTTTGTTTGAGCATGAGTCTTTTGAGTATTTTATCGTTTAAACATTTTCTTTATATTAAAACTGAAAGTTTTATTTTCGTGAATAAATCCAATACCTTCCTTCGTTATTCAACTAAATATTGTGTTTTTATTTTGGATATTTCTTTGCAAAACTTTTTGTTTGCAATAAGCATTATTTTTTTTAAATCTGTAAATATGTTAGGCTAGAAACTTCCAATTTCTATTCCTAAAAACTTTAAGCAACATCAGTCAAATTCTTTACATTGCGAGAAAAATACTACCTACTCGTTGTCGTTAATCGTTTTTTCCGATTTCCCAAAAAATGGCTTTCGAACAAATAGTTTTCAAATCATGGCCTCATATTGTCGAACAATTTTGAAGATATACGAGAGTATCCTCACAGAGTGTCTATAATAATATTGCATATAAGTTTCATTAGTGAAATAGAAATTGCTCTCCTTCATTCTGTAATCAAATTTATTGTTCTTGAATCTCAAATTCAATTATTGCAGATATGGAATGAAATTTTCAGTTTAACCATTGTTCAATTCAGACTTCAAGTTGTTTCTAGTATATTCTGTCTGGAATATTTAATTTGAAATGGCAAAGTTCAATTTCTCTCAGGAATAGGGCTCGTAGCAATCTTCATATTATCAACACAAACCCCTACTGCGTGCATTTCCCTGACAGGCATCTGTATCATACAGAAGGCTTTGTCAGATATAAAATTTGCTATTCAGGAAAACTGTTCAAATTTTCTTTGGTATTTTTAAAGCGATTATCAACAGAATGATTTCAATTTTCAATAGTCAATTAAAATTTAACGTTCCCTCTTGTTCTGTCCGTTCTGAGAAAATTTTCGGAAATAAATTCACTGCTAGATTTGTTTTCAGATAGACAGTAGTTTTCCGTTTAATATCTGTGAATGATTTTATTTACATTTTTCTTCGCAATATACATATCATTACTGGAATTGAATTCCAAACCCCCTTAGTTCCCTAAATAATAACATGCGAAAAGTCAAGTCGTCTTTGTAAAATACATTAAAGCAAGGCATCGTATAATGAAAATAAAAATAGAACTTTATTGTTCCCCAACAAACACATCCATTGAAAATACAATACGAAGAAACAACTAGAAAATTATATGAAATAAAGGAAAATAACTTAGAGTTATGGTTCAGATGGTATTCAGAGAACACTTCTGTTCTCCATTGACGTTGAAAAAGCTAAAAGCGTACGTTAGAAAAATTTTTCTCTCCAATGGCTATTGAGAAATTACCAATGGAAAAATAAATAAAGGGAAATAATTGTTCTCCTTTCCAAACACTACTTAGAGAATTTGAGAAGCCTTCCTGAACTCAATTTTTGCAAAGAACACCTGGAGAAAGATTCTGCTTCACCAGAAGAAACCGTTTTGAAAATTGCCAAAATGTCGAGAATTATTCCTTTTTTGTTTGAACATAAGTCTCTTTAGTTTTTTGTCGTTTGAACATTTTCTTAACATTAAAAATGTGAAAGCTTCATCTTCGTGAATAAATCCTGTACCTACGTTTGTTATTGAAAAGTATTGTGTTTTTATTTTAGATATTTATTTAGAAAAATTTTTGTTTGCAATCTTTAAATATGTTAAGATAGAAACTTCTATCTTCTAATTTCCATTTCTTAAAACTCTAAGCAACATCTATAAAATTCTTTACATTGCGAGGAAAACACTACTCGGTCGTTAATCATAAGATTCTGCTTCACCAGCAGTGGAAACCGTTGAACCGAGAATTCTTGCTCTTTTGTTTGAGCATGAGTCTTTCGAGTTTTTTTTCGTTTGCACATTTTCTTTATATTAAAAATGTAAAAGTTTTATTTTCGTGAAAAAATCCCATACCTACGTTTGTTATTGAACTAAATATTTTTATTTCAGATATTTATTTGCAAAAGTGGTTATTTGCAATAAAAATTATTTTTTTTCTAAAATACTGTGAATATGTTAGGCTAGTTTCTAGTTTCCATTCCTAAAAACTTACCAAGCAACATCAAAAAAATTCTTTACATTGCGAGAAAAACACTACTCGATCGTTAATACTTTTTTTCCATTTGAAAAAAAATGGCTTTCGAACAACTAGCAGGTTTTGCCAATAATGGCCTCGCTACCTATATATATATATATATATATATATATATATATATATATATATATATATATATATATATATATATGTATATATATATATATATATATCCAAAAAAATATTAATAAGGTAGTTCAGCCTTCAGTTATATGAAAGAATACTATTTAGACAATGTCCGAGCTTTCGTCAACGTGTATTGACTTCTTCAGGGCTGCAATTACAAAAACATTAAAACAATCACGATAATAAACATTCACATAATAACAAAAACAATTTTCTTAGATTTTGTCGATCAACGAGTTTTGAATATATGAAATAATGGCCTCATATGGTACTCAAATCAGAAATGCATCAAATCAACTTTATTTCATCAAAATCATACATTTGGGCAGCGAATGGTTTCACCACGAGAACATGGGACCTGGATATATACAGTTTAACGCCAGTTACGAATTGCCAATGGGCTTGAAGTGATGTTATTAACCATCATGTATATATATATATATATATATATATATATATATAATATATATATATATATATATATATATATATGTTATATATATATATATATATATATATATATTATGTATATATATATTTATATATATATATATATATATATATATATATATTTATATATATATATATATATATACATTTTGAATCACAAAATTTCATGGGACACCCAAGAACAAAGTTTCTTGGTATATAAACAATGCACTTCACAGCTGAGTTACCGAGTCCTCTATATTTTATTATTATTCAAACGAATATAAGTGGAACTAGAACCCTTTTCTAGAAATGTATTCCTCGTGCTCTCTTCTCGAAGCCTTTAGAATCTATTTAGCCTAGTTTTAATACTAAAAATGAGCTCAAAAGGATCAATAGCCGCGAAAATGTATACGTGCTTCAAAGTAATACGAGGACGTTCCATTTTCCCCAATTCGTGATCTGCATAATAAAAGCAGAAAAGGACCGATTTTGTCATGCTGACGCACGCTTTTTCAGTTGACATCAAAAAAAAATTAGTTCATTTTATATGTCTAATTATTGCGCGTAAAAATCTCTTGTTTTTGAAAAATCCTTAACAGTTTTTATTGAAGTAAATTCCTTTCAACTGTGAGTTAAAATCAATTGTTGCTATTAGGTTCATACCACCTGGTTTTTGTTCACATTAATAATATTGTTATATATTGATATTGTTTATAATATAGATAACAAATTTGATTACTCGATTATTAAGGTAATTATGAATCTATACTTGGTAACTAACCACACAATCAACTTCTACGATTTCCAACGAATTTTTAATGAGAAATTAATATTGGGGGAAATGTTATTATTTGCAGAATGATAGAATAGAATTTATTGATCTCACAACATCAAACAATGACATAACACAGGTGAAATATGAGGAAAATGTACTGAATCAATCGAAGAAGAATTATATTTTTGATTCATCAACAAATCTGATTCACTGCCTCAATTAAATTCCTAGCCATGCTAAGCTTTGCAATAAATTTCAGCCTCAGCAATGAATCGACTACTCTGAACAAATAATTAATTCACTACATAAAGTGTACAAGGAAATTTCTTCAATAATTTTAAAGATTATCAAACAACTTTCTAAGAGTGCTGGTTATACGTATTCCGCAACGCAAAATCTGCATTCACAATCCAACGGTGAATTATGGAAAACGTCAAGTCACTTCTACTAAAAATCTGCATACAGCTGTTTCGATCTTATTAGATATCATCAGTGGAGCTTATTTAAATCAGAGTGTGTTGCTTCTAGATCTGTCATTGATAATGGTATAACATCGTTGGTTAGGTCTTGTCAAGACTCTTCTATTTATATGCCACTCTTGGTGGTTTTACTGAGGGCTGAAGAGCCCTCCAGAATTTTCCTGTGTCGTACGATATTTTTCCTGTCTTGGACGTAAAGCACAAGATAATGATTCTTTTTCATAGAGTTTTTGGTATTGTTATATTGAAATGTGTGCACTTATCCAGCAGGTCACTTGGGCCGCCTCTTGGGTCTAAAAACCTACTTTTGTGATACTTTTCAGGAAAATGGTGTATTTTTTATCAGGACATAATTGAGAGACTTGAAACTAAACCATATAGGTTCCTGAAATGTTGCTCTCTGATCCTGCTGTAAGTTATGCCCAGCAAAAGTGATGCTATCTGGGTCAAACCGTTGAGAATTGGTAATTTCGGTCGAAAAGCTAGTTAGCCTAGTACTTAGATACGCTAGCTAGTATTTGGGTGATCCCGGGTTCGAACCCCGGGGTCGAGTAGTAATGAGTTTTTTTCAGATGTTTCCTCATGGCATAAAGTAGGTCACTGCTTGCATACTTACAAGGCGAATGCTGAACCGTAACCACACTTCCTACGTTCCATAAATATCCCGTCTCGTCCATCCATAATGCACTTATACATAGGTACATGTGTATCCTCCGATCTGGCTGATGAAAGAGTTAATTGTTTCCTTTTTTCCCATATATAAAACAATTTTTGAGAGAGTAAGAGGAAAAAATGGTACGAGAGGGAACTTCACATTAGGAATGTTAAGATGCAACACCAAAGTGTGTATGACTTGAGGAATATCTTCATAGGAGTCACTCGTAATTGAATGGCGAAAACTACGGAAAGTATGTAATCAGGATTTTTTCTGTCATTTATATCTAAATCACTTTGAGTTGTAGGTACAATAAAAAACAGCTAAGAAGACCCAAAAATTTGAACTTCATTTCCTTCTTAAAATATCTTTCGATTTATTATTTTGATGAAAATTACTGATTCTATTTTATCTGTTATTCAAATCTGATATTTGCCTAGCAAGCTTTGAAAAATGACATTTATGACTTTTCAATAGAGTAAGTTCATTTCAACAACAAAAATAGCATATTGAAAAATCATTTCTGATTCCTGATTATAGTGAAACGGTAATCAAAGCTCACTTCATATCAAAATGAATTATTTTCTTCAAATATTTCTTTTGAAGGAACCAAATATATTTACGTGTAAATAAAGGAAAATAATAAGTCAATAACTCGAAACTATATTTCAGAAGTACTATTACTATGAACTTAAAGAAATAATAATACAATATGAACAGGTCAACAGACAAGAAAGACAAAAATAACAATATTAAGCTATGGGAGTCGAAGTTGTTACTTACGGATTTCGTGGTATATATTCAGTAAGGGTATTTCAAGTTTAAGCGCTATAATAATGGAACGCTACCCTAAATAGCCAATTAAATTTCATGTAATTCAAACAAGAAAAATAATGAATAATTAAAAAACCTCAAAATAAACTTGGAAGAGAGCGTGAATAATAGAAAAGTTTATTTAATCCCCCGGGCTTGAGAATAACACAACTGTCGAGCTTGAATATGGTTTTAAATTCTTCTAATATGCAAATCTCCAGACTGAGATCTGTAACAGTAATGAATATTTCATATTCTATTGTCTATATAATTAATTTTTAGAGGCTTCAGTATTTTTGTTGGAAGTTATAACGCAATGAAAATATATTAAACGAATAATTTTATCTCGAGCGATTCTGATCTAATGTAACAAAATTGAAACAGTTGTTTGTTATGCTGGCCATTTGTCTATGATTCGCAATTTTAGAATAAACTCAGAATTTTCAATGCTTGAGAGCATATGTTCATCTATTTCTGTGGCTATTCAATGTTTTTCGTCTATTTATATTTGTTCACAATTAAATAACTTTAATCAATTCACAAGTATATTTTGGATATTTCTTATTATACGAGTATTTTAATTCAGATATTATGAATGCTAAGTTGAATTTTAGCGTTGTAAGTAAACGTTCCTCTTAATAAACCGAATTTAAAACTTATAATACGAAAAGTTATTATGAAGTCTCCAGAGTTTCTGGATGTTGAAAAGTATACATAAGCCTGTCGTAAAAACTTCATCTGCGTAACTAGGTAAAAAATGTCGCATATTATGGTGTTGTACATTTTCGAAGAAAGTTTTGTCCTGCAGCAATTCAGGATTACAAGTTACCACAGTATTACAGGATGTACTGCACGTTGCTATTGTTTGATCCAATTTAGAGAGAAAACTTTCACATATAATACTTCATTGTCTCACCATCTGAGTCCAGCAGATATTTGTAGATTATATTTGTTATTTTTTATTTTGTGGATTTCAATATAACTTCTAATTCAGGAGGAAAACTTTCGCGTGTATTATTTCAAAACTTCTCCTCTCAGAGACTTATAGATTCTTTCTGCTGGTGTTTCTTTGTTCGTTTTGATTCTCGTGTAGCTCTCTGATATGTTATAAATTAATAAGCGTCGCCACACTTCGAGATTCTAGTCTAGAGACTATTTTCCATTTGTGTTCTTTTTCTTAATTATGTGATTCATCTAAATTGTCAATTAAGATCTGAATTATTGCGAAAGATATAGAGATATTTCGCATATTATAAATAGGTATATATCTTTTGAAAATAATTCCATCAGAGAAACACAGGTTATATTTCACATGAAAAAAGATTTTCACCACAACGTGGGCTTCATCAGTTAGAACTTTTTTATTTGATGAAGCCACCATTATGATGAAACACTTTGATTTAATTATGAAGAAATAATAGTTTATAAAAACTAAAAACTTTAATAGAAAAGCAAAAAGAAAATAACTTAGAATAAATTCTAATTAAGTATAGTGTAATTAACAAAAAAATTTCTATTATTATTTTATATCGTTGGGTGCTTGGAGTCAATTTTTATAATATTTTAATTACAGATATTGGTGAAAGTAGAGTCATTATTGGAATATCTTGAAAAGCACCCCATTCTACAATGAAATAAATTTGTTTATTAATTACACTATTCTCAATTTGAATTTATTGAAAATTATTTTCTACTTTTTAGGTTGCTTTCTATTGAAGCATGTTTTTTATTTTTTTTTGAAAATTGCTAATCCTGAAGGTCCTGATTAGGATAATGGGACAAACTATTTTATTATACCTATTCCCAAATTTAATATACAGTTGCAGAACTCAAGTTATGAGGTTGTTGTGGTGTAGAATTAGTCTGAAGCTGCACCATACTTATACCATATTAATTACTTTTGATTCAGAACTTTTCTGTAATTAATTACTATTAATGACAATTAATTACAATTAATGAAAATTAATTACAATTAATGAAAATTAATTACAATTAATGACAATTAATTACAATTAATTACAGTTAATTACAACCATTTTCGGCCTCATTGCAATGCCACAATTCCAAAAAGTAGGTAGCGCGTCAAAAAATATGACAATAATACCTACATACGCGTAAGGATATTCATTTACAATAGCCCAATTCATTTCATAGATACAAGAAATCATTGAATTTTCGAAAATATTATCATATTTTCGATAATAATGTAATAATTGATAAGAATTTTCACGAGACAAAAAATTAAGGAATTATCGAAAATATGATAGAAATACAGGGTTTTCAATTTATTACAATAGCCCACTTGGTTTTATCGATACAAGAAATGGTCAGCAGGATTAAAAAAGTAATAACAAAGAAGCTGCAAGCGAGTGAGGTAGTGTAATAATTGATGAGAATTTTCAGGAGACGAAAAATTATAAAATTATCGAAAATATGATAAAAACACAGGATTTTCTATTTTTACACTCACTTGCAGCTTCTATGTCAATATTTTTTAAATTCTGCTGACCATTTCTTGTATCGATAAAACCGAATGGGCTATTGTAATAAATTGAAAACCCTGTATTTCTTTCATATTATCGATAACTCCATAACCTACTTGCAGCTTCCCTGTTATTATTTTTTCAATCCTTCTGACCATTTTTTGTGTCGATAAAATCGAGTGGGCTATTGTAATAAATTGAAAACCCTGTATTTCTATCATATTTTCGAAAATTCTATGATTTTTTGTTTCGCGAAAACTCTTATCGATAATTACACCACCCCACTAACCTGCAGCTTATTCATCATTACTTTTTTAACGCTGCTGAAGATTTCTAATATCTATTAAATAAAGTGGGCTATTGTTATTAATTGAATATCCTTACGCATATGTAATATTGTCATATTTTTTCGATGAGCTTCCTACTTTTTGAAATTGTGGCATTGTAATGAGGTCAGAAATGTCTGAAATTAATTGTAATTGATTAGAGAAAAGTTCTGAATCAAAAATAATTAATATGGTATAAGTGTGGTGCAGCTTAAGATTAATTCTACACAACAACCTCATAACTTGAGTTTTGCAACTATAATAAATTTGGAAATAGGTATAATAAATTGTAATTCATGTGTAAAAAATTCACGTAGAGTGAAATAGGGTGTGGGGTATAAAAGCTGGTGCACCGTTAGGGCCATGGTGAATGTCACGTTCAAAGATTCTGTTACATAGATACATAAATACCTAACTACCAAGCTAATAGCAATAAGGACAGAGATGGAAGAATTACTGTTGAGTTGGAAGAGAAAATTGGAAGGTGGACGGAATATATAAAGGAACTATTTTCTGAAGAAGAGCGAGACAACATTCCTCAAAGAAGTAGCGAAACTGGACCAGAAATCTTAGTGGAAGAGATAAAATATGCAATCAAAAACGCCAAAAATGGAAGAACAAGTGGACCTGACAACGTCCCCGCAGAATTACTAAAACTCATGGATGATAAATCCATTACAATAATACAACATCTATTCAATGCAATATACAACACCGGTAACATGCCTCAAGAATGGCTTCTGTCCACATTTGTTGTGATACCCAAGAAAGTAAACGCAAAAGACTGTACCGATCACCGAACAATATCACTCATGATTCACCTGTTAAAAATATTTCTCAAAGTTATCCATAACCGAATCTACCAAAAACTGGAAATAGATATTAGTGATACATAGATGGGTTTTAGGAAAGCAATGGGCACTAGAGAAGCCCTCTTTGCTTTAAATGTGCTTACGCAAAGATGCTTACATGTAAATCAGGAAGTGCATGCCTGTTTCATTGATTTTGAGAAGGCCTTTGACAAGGTACGTCATGACAAGCTTGAGGCCATCTCTGAGAACAAAGGCATTGATGACAATCTCTGAATAATCCTAAATTTATATTGGAATCAACGAGCAAATATTAAAGTAGAAGACCAGTTATCACAAGAAATGGAAATTCGCGAGGAGTACGACAAGGCTGTATATTGTCGCCATTGCTATTCAATGTCTATAGTGAAAAAATCTGTCAAGAGGCGCTCTCGGAAGCAAGTGAGGGAATAGTAATCAATGGAGAAATTATTAATAATATTCGGTATGCGGACAACACAGTGTTATTGGCAAGAACATCAGAAGAACTACAGCATTTACTTGACAACATGAATACAATATGCAATAATTATGGTATTAAAATGAATATCAAGAAAACTAAATACATGATATTCAGTAAAACTGCAAATAATAACACAGATATCAACATAAATGGCACCCTAGTCGAGAAGGTATAGAACTACAAATATCTAGGAACCACCATAAATGAAGCATGTGACCAAGGCAAAGAAATAAGAAAGCGTATTGAAATTGCCGTGACCAAGGCAAAGAAATAAGAAAGCGTATTGAAATTGCCAGGACCACATTCAGAAAAATGAATAAATTGTTTTGTAATCGTGATATAGATATTTCCCTACGTATAAGACTACTAATATGCTATGTGTTTAGTACCTTGCTATACGGTGTTGAGTCATGGACATTGAAACAGAACAACGTAAAAAATATCGAAAGTTTTGAGATGTGATGCTACCGTCGGATGCTGAAGATAGGATGGGTTGATAGAGTGACAAATCTGGAGGTAATGTACCGAATGGGCAAAACGCTGAAAATTGTGCTAAAAGTAAAGAAGAGGAAGCTTGAATATTTGGGCCACCTAATGAGAGGACAGAAATATTCACTGTTGCAGAACATAATGCAGGGAAAAATCGAGGGGAGAAGAAACCCGGGTCGCAGAAGAATGTCCTGGTTGCGAAATTTGAAGGAGTGGTTTGGCTGCACCACGAATTATTTGTTTAGGATCGCTGTAAACAAGATTAGAATATCCCTGATGATATCCAATCTCCGATAGGAGAGGCACCTGAAGAAGAAGCTAATAAAAGCGTCTTAAAATTGTACATGTGTTCTCCTAATACTATTGTAATGGACTTTCACCAAATAACGTCCACATCAATTCTTGAAGATACTTAAGAAATGATGTAATCTCAATCTGGTTTCAAATGAATCCAAGGTTCGAAAATACTCAAAAAAGGTTAAGCTAAAAATTAATATCTATTTAAAAATTCTGTTTGAAACCAAAAGCATTGGAAAAAGGAACGTAATATAAATTTTTTCCATGAGAGTTTCACGCGTCAATAGAAAGAACGGTAGAATTGAAAGCTACCAATTCGTGACTGGTTATACGTACGCCTTCCATATCAAATTCCAACGGATAGACGTATTTGTCAAGCATGGGATATATCTAGATCCCGGCAACATAAAAGCATATTTGTACGGAACTGCGGATAGGATCAATTAGTTTCCAGAATTTCATCGAAATGCATATTGCGAGGACTAATTCGAGTTCACTACTCTAATCTTCTGATCGCTGTTTCGCAACATATTTTCATCAAGAACACTACAATAATTAAAACTCATACTTACTTGAATTCCAAACTGAATGTAAGTGGATCGCACATGAATTCCAGAATTCGATTTACATGATGAATGAAGAAGCAAGAATAGTATATTATTGAATATATCAAGGGAGAGAAGTGCGAGGTGTAGTTTGAAGCCAGAGGGCGAAGCCGGAGGGCTTCAATAACACCGTGGGTAGAATAACACATCTCTCCCGAGATATATATATATATATATATATATATATATATATATATATATATATATATATATATATATATATATATATACTCTTTTTTTCACCGATGGAAGCAGAAATCAGTTTTAAAAAAATTAAATTTCATAATAAATGAAAATAATTATGCGAAATTGAGTGATTGTTGTTTAATTTGTTAAATAACGTCAAAAGTTCTAAGAATACACTTCTTAGAACTTTTAGAGTATGAAGAACCTGAAGAAATTGCAAAAGGTGCAAGTGCCACTATATCAAATTCATCACCCTTAAAATAAAAAAGTCATACGAGATATCCTATTGTTGTTTTAATGAGTGGTGTGCGGATAGAGGAGTACAGGTTTATACCGAAAATTAAAATTCCAACGGAAGTAGAAATTATATTTCACTCTCTATGAAGTAAAAATGATATCGCTTACTTCTATCACTATTTTGACACCACAAAAACTGACTTCTGCTCCCGACAGCTATTTGTATGACGAGGGAGGAAAGTGCTACTTTTCCTCCCCAGGATAAAGTTTTAGGGAGGAAGAAGCATTTTACCCCCATGCAGTGGCGTATCCAGAGATTGAGTTGGAGGGGGGGTAGTGGCAAGTTTTAGGGAGTTGACCTGAACTATTTATAACATAATCAGCTAAAGCGAAAGCGGGGGAGGGAGGGGTGTTGATTGATCTTAGTATCCATAATTCAACATTTTTATTCTACATCAAAAAAATATAAAATAATTGCGAGGACATGTACATACAATATTCATCATAAAATGTGAAGATATACAATATACATAAAAGTTAAGAAATAAAATATATAACTCAAAAAAAAATATGAAAACCGAAGAAAAAGGCTATTCCAAATTTGAAGGAAAAGTATCAGGAAGGTGAAAAAGATCACATCAGGTGAAAAGAGTATTGGATGTTAGTTGGTTATTGACTCTTACTACTAAACTCACCTGTAAACTTAACAATATCACTTCACTATAATTTATAAAATCTTTCTTCACTTAATAATCTCTCAGAAATCAGCAATTTCAAGTTTCAAGTCTCAACTATGAACTGGAAGAAATGCGCATCAGATCAGATATAACGTACGTACGTCACTTCAGGTTTTACCAGATGTAGGGAATTCACATAGAACGTAGAACTCGAGGGTAACTCTTAATCTAAATTCAGTGGTTTTTATTTCTACAGATATAAAATCATCATCGGCGGAATTCTTTCCATAATCGTGAGTATGTATAAAAAAAGTTCTGAATTTTTATAATTTTCATAACTTGTATTGAAGAATTTGGACCAAACGATGCGGCAACCCACACCCCTGCTTTTGAATGAGTGAAGCCGTGGCATCGCGCGTAAACACCAATTTACTTATGCAACCACACAAACTTTCGCATGCGATTCACTGATCTAGGTATGATCTATCTAGGATTTATCTATTCTAATAAATTTCGTTTGTTTATTTATTTCTTTTATATGCTACGTGGAATATCAAATAATATGAAAAAACCTTTTTCATTAGTTTTCGTACAATGTTTGATATATTTTATATTTTCAATTTTATTCGAAGATTTAGTTTTGCAAATTCTCTTCTGGGGGGGGGGGATTACCCCCAGTACCCCCTTGAATACGCCCCTGCCCCCATGTTATACATATTATTTTTCCACTCCCAAAAATAAGTAATTTTCAAATAATTCATTCATGAACTAACTAACAAAATTTATTATAGAACCAAAACTAAGAAGTATGTACAGTTTAACTTATAGGCACGTTATTTTCATTCTTGCATCCTACATCATTTTAATTTGTGGTAGAGTAATTATTTATACTAATGTTAAACTTGCAGTTTTGAACAGTGGTTATTTGAATACCACTAGAAGTGAGAACTGGAGCTAACGCACTTTTCGTGATAATTTTCATTAACAACATTATTATACAGCTGGTATCCTCCGGAAGTACTCGTAGGTACTTGGCTTATTTCAATCAATTTCATTAACTTCAGTGACTCCCATAATTTGGTTTGAAATTTTTCGCTTTTTTGCAAGAGATTGCTGCACATACCTTTCAGCGATATTTATAGGCTTCCAACCTACGTGTTCCTTTAAAGCAAGAATGTATCCTCCAGAATTATATAATAGAATATAGTTTAGGTCGTCAATGCCGTATAAGTTATTTCAGTGATGACGTACCATGACGTCACTTTTACTTTTCCTCCCTAGGGAGGAATAGTAACTACTTTTCCTCTCTAGGGAGGAGAAGTACGATTTTGTTCCCTACAATAGGGCCAGGAAATGAATACTTTGGATAGAGATAGGCGAAAACACATTTCTTGATAATAACCAGATTATGTCATTTATAGCTTATTTTGAAATGAATATATCCAAGTTGCTATTCAAAATATTTGATATAAATTGAATTTTCCATAATGATGTTAACGTTTTTCTTCTAAAATCTGGATATGTAAGAGTACCTAGATGAGTTAAAATTGAGCCCAAATGTGTAAAACTGATTATCAGATAGCAGGAATGAAAAAAGCATATTCCAGAAATATCTGAGAAATGACAGAATTGAACTGACTTCATTGGACTTTTAATATTCTCAACAAACAATTCTCCTTTTTCCAAATGGCAATCGGTTTTGCAATATGGATGTTAGGTACCTAAATATAAATAATTATTTTTACTCTTAAACAAACTTTTAAAAAAAAAATTTTTAAAGGAAATGAAATAAACATTGAGATTATAACGTTTTCTGGTTCACCAAAACTATATGCTCAGTATAAAGATTTATATATTTTCCGAATTTCAAATGTATAAAATTATTTTGAGTTGATGGTGCTGATACTTGTATAAATCAATAACAATATTGATAGAAAAATTATTATTATTATTATTCAGCTTCGTTAGCTGAATACAAAAATCTTGGTATCACAGTTTAAATAAATTTTAGTGAGGACAATAATAACAATAATGAATTAAATAGTGGAGTAATGGGTAAGTAATCCCTCACGAAAACTAGCACATTATATAAAATAATTGAATGTTTAGCAAGGGAGCATGATCATTTAGTTAATAAAATATTAAAATTCTGATGAAGCCACTGTGTAGACTCAGACAAAGTTATCATTAAATTCTAACAATTCTAGTATAAAATTGTAATAATTTTTTTTCCATCACTAGATAGTTTAAAATATCTGTTCATATTTTAATATCCATCTACTTCAATTCCTCCCTGATTGAGGATGTTTTCATATTGAGATATAAAAGAACACTTTCAGATTAGCATTAGTTCAATTATAAAATTGATATAAATATTAGTAGTTTGTAGTTCAGCCCCAAATGTTCGAATTATATCAAATCTTAGCATTTGGATTGAATGAAATGTAGAGTTACGTGTCAAATTTGACAATCCTCCGTAACTGAATCTTGATTAAAGTTGGTCGATTATATATATTATTCTACTAGCATATTAGATATTATTATGCACGAAGGTAATAATGGCTCACCTGGGGCTGTTTTCGTAAATCATATACAGATTGATTGATAGCCAGCACATAAGGGCTGTTCTATTATACTTCGATTCCTCCCTGAGGAATAACTCGCTTGATTACTGTAGATTTTGACTAAAATTATTTCAGTGTAAGATGTTGGAGAATATAAGTTTTATTTGGCTGCAATATCTTATGTAGGTATATATATATATATATATATATATATATAAATTTATAAATATATAATTATTTATATTAAAAATAAAAAATATATTTATATTTGTAACTATATATAAATATATATATATATATATATATATTAATATATATATATATATATATATATATATATATATATATATATAAATATAAATATATATACCGGGTGTCCACGGAAGGAGGCTCGCCCCTATAACTTTTTTGTTTTCGGAGATAATGAAATGAAATTTACAGGATCTGTTTAATGCATAAAACTGCATTTTTTGATGAGTAACTCAACTTCATGCAACTTCCGGTTTCAACGGAAGTGACATAAACTTTCGATTTTTGAATGGGACACCTGGCATATTTTCAGTTTTTTTGTCTCCATATGACATTAAGCATACAACCATGTATCATTCGCTACTTTTTGTAACTCTTGTTCAATTTTTTTTCGGGGGCTATAGATGCATTCAAATAAATAATTTCGGTCCTAAAATGGCCCTGTTTGCCGTCCATGGACGTAGATTTGTGGGCGTGGCTTTGGACTTATTTTGTTTCTGTTGTGTTGGTTACATTCTACTCGATGATTTCAAATGTTATTTTAATCTCAATAAGATTCTTCATTTTAAGAAAGTTCTAAGGTTATGGCATTTCAGGTTTTTATCGAAAGTTTTCTTTCAACCTAATACCTAGAATGCGGTATGAAATTAATCGTAATAAAATTATCTTTTTTTAACCCGACGAGCCACCATGTTGCCATTTGAAAAAATAGTAATAAAAGTTTTAAAATTAAACTTCACATATCTGAAACATTTTGATCGAAAACAGTGAAGTTGTATTTTAACATACATTTTAGGACCGAAATTAGTTATTTGAACGCATCCATAGCCCTCTAGAATAAAAATTTATTTCGAAAAAAAAATAGAAAAAAGGTTACAAAAAACAACAAATGATACATGGTTGTATTCTAAATGTCATATGGAGACAAAAAAAATGAAAATATACCCGGTGTCCCATTTAAAAATCGAAAGTTTATGTCACTTCCGGTGAAACCGGAAGCTGAATGAAGTTGAGTCAGAAAATGCAGTTTTATGCATCAAACAGATCATCTAAATTTTATTTCATTATCTCCGAAAACAAAAAAGTTATAGGGGTGAGCCACCTTCCGTGGACACCCGGTATATATATATACACACTGTGGCTACGAAAGTTGACTACATATGGAAAACTTTCTTATTATTATTTTCATCAAAAAATTTATTAATTATGAAAAGTCCCAAAATTGAACCATCAGTATCAGTCATATTCGAGGTGTGTCAAAAAATAATTTTAGATAAAAAGTGAAGTACCTTTGTTTTTGACCATATCGAAAATTTTCACGAAGAAAAGATACTAAGGATTAAAAATAATTGTCAAGCATTCAATATTGTTCATTTACAATAAAAAAAACTTTGTTTGTTATTCACAATAAATAAATTTCTCTCAGATAGTTTAAGTTTGAACATTAACGCATAATTAATCATGGAGCAGTAATGTTCAAACATAAACTCTCAGTTTATCTCAGAAATTAATTTATTGTGGATAAACAATATTGAATATTTGAGAACTATTTTCTCCCAATAAACAATTTCAATGTTATCAAAAATGAAACTTCTACTCTTGATCAAAATTGAATGTTTTTACAATCCTCGTATACGACTGATACAATTTAACATCTGAAAGTTGAATTTTGGGTTTCAGAACATGCCGAATTTTCTTAAAGCATATACTTTCTTGTTAGAAGTAGTAATAAAAAAGTTTACGATACGTAGCCAACTTACGTAGACACAGTGTATTTAAGTATATATATTTGAATATTTATATATATATATATATATATATATATATATATATATATATATATATATATATATATATATATATATATATGTACATATATTTTCACGTTTTCTGCTTCATATCTCCATCTTTGGGTTACCTTACCTAAATGAGATCATTATTTGGTGAATAAAATACAAGAAATTGATAATACCATTATTTAATTGAGACGAACTTATAAATCATTTCAACAAATATACAAGAAATACGCGATTCACACATTCATATTACCTAGCCATCTCTAAGCGGAGGAAAATCTCAAGGGTATATAATATATCGCCCTGAACCGAGCTGCCATAATAATTGGAATTAATCAATTTGGAAATTGTCGCGATATTTATACTTTAGGCGTACATGTTTATTGAACTACACTATATTCGATTTTTGACCCTAGTTAGAGTTCAAGGTACACGATGACTTACTTTCATCAAAGCAAATGTACATTGGATAGGTTTTATATATATATATATATATATATATATATATATATATATATATATATATATATATATATATATATATATATATATATATATATATATATATATATATATATATATATATATATATATATATATATATATATATATATATATATATATATATATATATATATATATATATATAAATATATATATATATATATATATATATATATATATATATATATATATATATATATATATATATATATATATATATATATATATATATATATATATATATATATATATATATATATATATATACAAGGGCGTCGCCAAGGGAGGGCAGGTAGGGGCAGTTGCCCCTCCCCTAGAGATTCATGTAGTCAAATGCGAAGAAATAAATGTCCTAAGTCGGAGTTGAGACTAAATCCGACGCGAGCGTTTGCGGTTTCCATAATTGTAATCTTTTGTCGAATCATTATCTACTTTGTTGGCTATCGTTATGGCCAGCGTTGCTATAAACTGTGTTGTTTTTTGATAGTCTAAAAAGTTGAAAGACCTATACTAAAAGTTGTTTGCTTTGAACCCATCAAAATGAACCATTTTTAGTAGAGATTTTTCAACTTTGAAGTTAGTTTGCTTTGCACCCTGGAGTTAGTTTGGATAGTGATTCAAAAATCTTCGTATGGTATATAAAAGGGAATAGATTTTTCAGTTATCATTCTTCTACCTACCTATATGAAATATATTGTTTCACAGTGAATTTAAAAATACAAAAGCCTAGTGGAAGAAGCAGTGACAGCGATAAACAGGATGAAGTTCAAAAAGAAAAAGACAACATAATGGAAACAATATCGCATGATTCTAGGTCGGTTACTACAACAGGAGATACTCAGCATCAGGAACTAGTTCCGGACTCTTATATAGGTACAAATCCTTATCATCCAAAGATCTGGACTTGGATGCCGATTCTTCAATAGATGACTGCAATGAAAATGACATCAGTCGATTTATTGGACGAGCTTTGTTGTTATCAACCGAAAAAGGAAGGAATTGCTGAAAAACTGTTGGTCCCCTTCTGCACACACAATTTTGCGGAAGACATTTAAAGAGAAAATTTAATTATTCCTGGTTGGAAATGTATTCTCCATGGTTGGCTTATTCCAGGCTCCAAAAAGGATCCTTTTGTAAATATTGTACGTTGTTTCAGCCAAATTCAAGCACTTTAAAGGCATTTTGTAAGTTCCAAGATGTTCACAAGCAGTTCTCAGAAGTGTGCCTGTAGATGTGCAACTCAACAAATACTCTCAGGGTATATTATTAAAGAAAATCGAAAAATTATAACATCTATCATTTCCTGCATTATATTTTGCGGGTTGCATGATTCAGCTCTGAGATGTAAACATTATGGCGAAGGTATTCTCGAGGGCTTATACAAGCTGCGAATTGATGCGGGAGATTTTGTTTAGAAGAAACACATTGAGCATAGGAAAAAGAATGCAAGCTATCGAGCGGTTGATATTCAAAATGAACTTATCGGAATTTGTGGAGAGGTCATTAGAGCAGATATTATAAAGGAAGTAAAAGCAACTGAAGCATATAGTGTGGTAGCGGTCAAAACAGCTGACATTTCTGGTACTGAACAATTATCGATAGGGCTGCGATATTTTGATGAGGAAACCAACGAAGTCCAAGAAATGTTTGTCGGATTTGTTGAGCTGAAAGGTCTGGATGCGAAATTTATTGCATATAGCATCGATGAGTTTCTGACAAAAGAAGACCCTACTCCAAATAAATGCGTCAGTTTTGGATTTGACGGTTGTTCGACAATGTCCGAAAAAGACTCCGGGGTATGAGCAATTCGACGCAAAAAATACACGAAAGCTTTGTTCTTCCATTTGAAATGCCATGGGAACCACGAAAGATTTTTTCGGGAATCAGTATTGAGAAGAAAGTTCATTTAACCGTTATTGATGTCCTTAAAGAGGCAAAAATCTTCTTTCCTGAAACAGGAAAAGCGTTGATAATTTTGATCGCTCTACCGTGCACAACGTGTACCTACGGTAGAGCGATGGTTTAGCAATCTCAGGAGACTGAAAACCTGGTCAAGAAGCACTATGGGGGAATATCGTCTCAATGGTCTGGCCATGATGAGTGTGCACAGAAAACATATTGAAAAAACAAGATTTTCATAATGAAGTGTTTCATAATAAAGTGTTCGAAAAGTTTTCAAAAAACCACGAAGATTGTGTTTTAATTAACTTAATAAAAAAAAAGATCTCTCTCGACTTCTTTATTTTTGAAATCTTGTAGCTGTCAATGGACAATTTGATTTCCTCCAAATTCTTTTAATTCTATTATTATTTTATCCTATATTTTGTCCCAAATTCTTAATTGTTCTATTTTTAATAACTTTGCTTTTAACTGTATTCAACATTCATACTCTTCCCTTCCTCCATATATCAGCCCCCCCCCTGAACCACCGGCTGGCGACGCCATTATATATATATATATATATATATATATATATATATATATATATATATATATATATATATATATATATATATATATATATATATATATATATATATATATATATATATATATATATATATATATATATATATATATGTATATATATATATATATATATATATATATATATATAGAGGGTGTCCAGAAATTAGACGTCAATATTTCAACCACGTATTTAACTTCAAAAAATAGAGATAAAAGTTCATATAAACTAGGGTCCCCAACTTCTTCGTTTTCAAAATACAGGGTGTTAAAGGTGAAGCCCTGATGTTGGTTTTTTGTAAATATTTTCGAAACCTTTGAAAGTAATTGGATGACATTTAGTACAGTGGCGAAACTTTTTACGCTCTATTTAATGTACTAAAATTTAATATTGTAATATTTTCAGGAGTGCGTAGTACAGAGGGGTATTGGAGAAAAATTTGGCTCAAATTCTTTGGTGGTTAATTTTTAAAAATTTTGACTTCAAAGTTTAAAAATATGAAGCTTTTTCTACAAATAAGGTACTCGTCTCATACTTCGCTAGGAAGCAGCATTTTCGAGGAAAATGCAATTGAATATTTCTTCACGAATTAATTGTAAGCTTTTCAATGTGCAAATCGAAGAGAGAATAAGGAGCAGACCTTGAAACAAATGGCGGTTTTTGATTTGCTAGGTAAAGTAAAATAAGCTGTTAATTATTAATCGCCCAGTTTTTAGTTGTGCTGCTTGTTGCCGGAAAAAAAGCTATTTAGTAGTAATGCAGAGGTTTTCAAATAGAGAATTATCAGATATCCACTTTGTACGTGGTTTATGCAATAGCGGAGCACAACGGTGAGCCAGCTCAGTATGGAGTGAATATTAGGAATTGGCTAGATGAGTAATTTCCGTATAAATGGATTAGAAGAGGTGCTCCTATTCCGTGGGCACCCCGATCGCCGGATTTAAATCCACTAGATTACTATATTTGGGGCCGTATAAAAGATATAGTATACGCTACAGAAGTAGACAACGAGGAGGAGTTGTGTGAAAGAATACATGTGGCAAGGAATTAAATAAGTCAAAACCATTTTGAAGTTTCGCAAGATTCACATGCGATTACCCTAAATATGCCATCATGAGCAGGGTAACCTTTTCGAACATCTCATCTAAATGTTAGAATAAGTAAACCTCAAATAATTGTTTCTTAATGTTTAGTTCAGTGGTTCCCAAACTGGAGGGAAGCGCATTGGGAGATGGGAGAGCCTAAAAATTTTGGGCTTTAAAATGACAAATTTCATATTTGACAAATACAAAAGAAATATATTGGTTGCGCACTCAAAGATAACACCAAGAATTACCGACCTTGCTGAGAAAACGCAGCACCTCGAATTAGACTAGAATAGTGATATCAAATATGATATTCATAAAAAACCGTTATCAGGTATTCACCTTTGAAAGGAAAAAGTTGTGGACACTAGTTTAAATAAACTTTTATATTTATTTTTGGATGTAGAATACGTGGTTAGAATATTGACGTCTAATTACGGGACAGCAATCAATTCGTAAAGAAATATTCAAATGCATTTTTCTCTAAAATGCTGCTTGCTAGCGAAGTTTGAAAAGCGTTGTGAACACATGGTATCATCTTTCTATGCTACAGAAAATTGAAAGACTTAGTTTCAGTGTTACCTTTTCAATTTTAAATTATTTATCTTCACCCTGTATATTATTATGAATTAGTATGTTCTCATATCCAGTAACTAGGGCGGTACCCAGATATCGAGTGTAGAGCTTAGAGAGGCTCGGAAATGACCAGATCAGGACCAAGTTTTGGGTCTAGAATATTTTCGCAGTTATAGAAGCTCGCAACGGGCAATGGGGGTTTTGTACAGCTTCTGCTGATTGAGTTAGAGGGTTTAAATTCAGTACATGAAATGAGTTGACGTTAAGCAATCATATTTTTGGGGTTTCAATTCTCTTCTTCAACCGCCATCATTTACCTGTAGAGATTTCACGAGTTGTCGTGTGTTTTAAGTTCCTGTAAATTGTCGTGTGTTTTAAGTCCCTGTAAATTGATTCAAGGTTAAGAATTTATATATAAAAAAAAACAAAAATGGATGGAAAATATACCTATAGTGACAGAGCTCTGTTTTTGATGCTTTTTACTGGTTCTAAAAGTTCTCATACACGAATTAATCAATATTTCAAATATCACTTATGACAAAAAATTTTAGTTCAAACTCAATTCAACCTACTTTCCCGAAGATTGAAATATATCATTTATATTTCATACTCTCCAGTGTGGAATATTCGATGTTCTATTCAATTATACTTTCATTAATTTTCAGTTCTATATAAAGCACAGATAAAATATGTATTGTAGGGTAGCATTGATTTGATCATGAAAATCATAACCGGTCATGCAGTTTTCAGTCTTTATTCATTAGCATGTATCAGAATTATGAAGAATAGAATTTAATTCAAACCATATTTTTTTCAATGATGAAAATATAATATGAACTCGTAAAAACGCAAAATTTGTTTCGATGAAAGAAAAAATTTATATTTATGAATAAAAAGATGTTAATGCAGCGCCGGATTAATATTTTTTGTGGCCTATAGGCTGAGAAGTGGTGGGGCCCTCTTTGAGGGGAAGAAAATGAAAAAATGTCACGGTTCGCTATCATGTGATTTTTATACTTTGGTATGAATTGTGGGTCAAAGAAATTTATATAGTTTATGGAAACACAATTGATTTTCAAGATTTAAAGGTATCGAAATGCCTCTGGTGTACGTGTTCACATCAAAGTCCGCTTGAACCATAAGTTGTCAAGTTACCACAATAGTTTTATTGGTTACCGAAAAGCGTTACATATATTTGTAATCAGCTGCTTGTAGACACAGGAAAATGCATAGAGCAGCACCCCTTCGAGAGAATCGAAAACCGTATTGGGATCTGACATGTCAGCTGGCGAACTCTGGCGGCCAGACGGATGAAGTTTTTATTTCCAACGTCAACATATGCAATTGCATGACAAGTTTTTGATTTCTTACAAATGAGGTCGCAAAAGGTGTATAATGGAAAGTGTTAATTTTGCAAAACGTAGAATCAGCAAGTCTAGAGTGAGTTGTTGCGTGAAAAATTGTAATTTTGAAGCATATACAAATGCAAGTATTAGCTTTCATCGGTTTCTGAAGCCAAACAAGTATTTTGTATTGAGAGAAAATTATTTTGGAGAAAAGGAAAAGATTGATTTATTGAAGGTATGGAAAATCAATCTGAAAAAGAATCACACAACTCCGAGAATAACGGTGTGTGTTTTGCATTTTACAAAAGAAAATTTCATTCTTCCAGGTAATTAAGTCCTATGATTGAAACTTAGATTAGTTCCCTTTACTAATGAAAATTCCAGATGCTGAAGCCAAAATATTTAAAATTGTTGGATCTGTGCTGCCTGGAAATTTATTGGTATTATTAGAAGAAATTTTTACAGTGATATGTGGTACGATAAATATGTTTTCTCCGATCTTAGATGAAAATTCATGGAAGATTAAGTGAAATGATAGAGTAACAAATTTATGTATATGATGCTTATTAGATTGAAGTTAGTTATAAGAAGAATACACACGGAATGAAAAAGTTTTTCGTTGTATATTCATTATTAATACATCTTGAGTTGCATTATGGTTGATGGTGTTTTATTATGAAAACCACATTTGATTATATGAAACATTATGATCTCTCATTGAATCCATGTATAGGATCTACTAAATGAATGTTTTTCGTGAAATTTCGAATATATTTTGCCCAAAGTTCTTCAGAAATAATTAATTATATATATATATATATATATATATATATATATATATAAAGCTTCACACTTTCACTCGAAACTAACATTGTTATAGGAAAAACTCAAAAAACTCTCAAATATCTCATATAATTCGTGTTGAAAGTTGGTTTTGAGACGCCATGTTTTGACGTTATCACCTAAGCTCCGCCTCCATGTCAGATCCCAATACACATTTTCACTCAGTTATATAGGATTATAATTTTCTTTTTATCATTTGAGAAATAGAAATAAGCTTTTCCACCTGCATATTAACCTGTCCGTAGTTTTATGACTAGTGAACTCCAGGCATATAGGGCTAACTTAATTTTTAAATTTCAAAAATTCCTCTCCGCCAATTCCAATTTTGGTGGGGACCCATTGATTGTTGGGGGCCTATCGGCTGCAGCCTATTCCAGCTCTTTGGTAAATCCGGACGGACCCTGATTAATGCAAAAAAGTGTCAATGAAAATTATATTTATAGCTCAAGAATTAAAACTCGTACATTTTTCAACAATTTTCTATTGTTTCAGGGGACAACCAAGGCGTCAAATTTCTTAGACGATTTAAGCAATTGCTTAATCCAGCGCAAGTTTTTGATCTCATATCAACAGGGCCTCGACTTGGCCTAAGACTGTTTAGACCATTCGATCCATTCCGTATTTTAGTTTGTAGTGGAGACGGCTCAGTTGGCTGGGTACTCTCCGAAATAGACAAATTAGACATGCACGTAAGTATATCAATCATCAGTGTTTCCTTTTGAATATGGATTAATATACACGTAAATGGCAATTACTTTGTGAGTAAATCTTGATGTATACCTGAGTTTCCATCGAAATATAGAACTAGGCGTAGGATGCTTTATCACAAAATCAATAATCGATTTGTCATGACCCAATCAAATTTAGACCAATCCAATTTCTCTGGGTAATTGATTTGAAACATTCCTTATATATCACTGCTGTCATTTCATGACAATGAATGGCCTCTTTATGTTATTATAGGCCAAGCTACAGAGATTTTTCCATGTAAAAAGTGTTAGAAAAAAACCAGCTGTGCCATTCTTTGTAAAATAGTGATATGTTTTTCACTCGACTTTATTATGCTTATAAAATTGAAACTATCAGAGCAATCTTGATGGTGTCAATAGACTAATTGTAGAAAATGAAAAGATGAAGAAAATGATAGGTCGGACGACTCGATCAGACCCTTAGTTTAAGAGAAAATGGATAAAAACGGCCCAAATGCAGTTTTTTCAAAAATTCATAACTCGGTTTACTTTTGAGTTGTAGCGTAGATCTTCCGGTCAGTATTAGTTATCACTATAAACTTCATTTGTGCGAAGAGCAGGAAATGTCCGATGCATAGTTTTTCATCTGTGGCCATATGAATATGCAATTTTCCAGCAGACCTGAATGCGACAGATATGGTCCGATTTCAAATTACAAAAATATTTTGAAAGTAGAGTTCTCATAGTTCAAAACGTTTATCTTGATTTTACATGAAAACGCTAAGAAATATGTTAAAAATAAAGCTGAACATGACGAAATGCCGACGCTTTCGAATGTCATGCTTCTCCTTGCCTGCTGCTCTATCCCCACTCTTCAACTAATCTCACGCGCTCGGCCGTTTTTCGTCATGTTCAGCTTTATTTTAACATATTGTCAGCGTTTTCATGTAAAACCAAGATGAACGTTTTGAACTATGAGAATTCTACTTTCAAAATCTTTTTTGTAAATTGAAATCGGACCATACCTGTCGCATTTAGGTCTTCTGGAAAATTGCATAGTAAAATATTCAAATGACCACAGATCAAAAACTATGCATCAGACAGTTCCTGCTCTTCACACAAATGAGGTTTATACAATAACTAATACTGACCAGAGAATCTACGCTACAACAAAAAATAAGCGATTTATGAATTTTTGAAAAAACTGCATTTTGACCAGTTTTCTCTTGAACTAAGGGTCTGATTGAGTCGTCCGACCTCTCATTTTCTTCGTCTCTTCATTTTCTACAATTAGTCTATTGACATCATCACGATTACTCTGATAGTTTCAATTTTATAAGCAAAAAACCATAAATTTTTTGCATATAATACTAGGCGTAGGATGCATTACCACAAAATCCATAATCGATTTATTTGACAAGACTCAATCAAATTTAGACCAATCCAATTTCTCTGGGTAATTGATTTGAAACATTCCTAATATACCAATGCTGTCATTTCATGACAATGAATGACCTCTATTCATGTTACTATAGTATTCGTATACCTACTTCGATTATTCATTTTTGAAGATTTCTACGAATCTGTAATATTAAATTGATATCAAATTTTACCATAGAAACTTCGTAGGATTTTTCCATGGAAAGTAACTTTTTTTATGAGTAATGAAGTGAATAAAACAAAATTCTCTTCAGACTAAATTATATTCGTGTTTGTATGGTTACAAATACTGAAAACTGATAAAAACTTTTGTTAATAGTATATTATTCAACGAGCACAAAATGATTGCTATTTTGAGTGTCGCAATTCACCCGAGTGAAAAATTGTAATTTTGTGCGAGTAGAATACTATACTTTGTCCACGACTTCCTCGAAGAAATTATTAATAATCTGCATTTTCAACAATAAAAATAGTTATCAAAAGCGTTGACATAATATTTTCTGTGTTCACTGAAAACTGCATACTCACGTAAACGTCAACTATTTCACTTGACATCGATTCCATTCCTTTCTTTCACTCTGATGAAAATGAAATAACAATTTTGCATTTATTTATATTAATATTAACAGAACAATTATTGAAAATATACGCAGGCATTGAATTTATAGTTATCTTAGTTACATAAAACCTAAAAATCTAATAACAATACTATCCTATTTCTAACAATGTGAATGATAGTCTCAAGTTTGGACATACGTTTTGAGTGTGACGTCATGCAGTGTATAATAAACCATTATTCACTAGTGATTAATAGGTATAATTGTACTTCAGGAAGCACACGTATAATGAATGATTTATAGTACAGTCGTGGACAAATTTTTTAAATATTTTAGCTAATTCATTGCAATAGATTGCGTGACATGATTATTTATAATTAGTTCAATGTCGAATTAATTAGAGGAATAATTTGTTTGGTTATTAAATTATTGATGTAAGTAAGCAGGCTAAAACAAACTGAATATAATTCGATAGTTAAAATTAAAATTTTAATTATGAGATAGGTATGACTCAAATTGTTCATGTGCAGCAAAAAATTTCAATATAACAATCAATTAATATAATATTGAATCAAATTAATTGAGTGTGTTTTAAATAAAATAGTAATACAACGTGTTAATGGAAATTTTTATATAGAGTTCAGAGGATAAGTTGTGGAAAGTATGATGAATCATTTAGTGGAGAAACCTTTGAATATTAAATATTTAAGTACAATATATACTTCAATTCGTATCACAAATATAAACAAAACCCAGTACTTCAGCATCATACGCTCAATCAAAAGCACAAAACTCATATAAACTAATTTCGTCTGCATATTCTCTACAACTATCTTCGTTATTTCTTGATTATTAACAACAAAAAGATTCTGTTCTTCAAATAAACTTTTTGAAAAGTAAATATTTAATTTACTTCCATAGAAACGTTATTTTTTCGAAGAGTACATAATATATTTAAAAAAATATTTAAAAATCTTGTAATGAAACGTTGACAATTGTTTTTTATAGCAATAGTCTATTCTTGTTAATTACTAATGTACATTTTTAAATTACTAGTTAGTTTTTTGATATAAATCGAAGAGCCACACAAGGTACCCGACCACGCGTTCTACAAAATTAATTGATTTCCCTAATTGGGTTTTTGAAAAAATTTTGTTTGTAATAAATGGAAAGATTATATACATGTTTTATATCAAAACTATTCTTAGTTTTTTTCGTTCTAATTAAAGAGTTATATCCAATAGAAAATAAATGTTTGAATCCAGTACCGAAAACACGCCGACAGTTCACGAAAAAACAAAAGCGCGTAGTGTTAATTTCTACTCAACGTAGCATACAGGTAGGGTTGCCATCCGTCCGGGTTTCCCCGGATTTGTCCTAGTTCAGGGGGCGTCCGGGGGTCGTCCGGACGGGGTTTTCAAAATATGTCCGGGTAAAACCCGGACAAATTTTGTGTCTGGGTGTGTGAAGCTTGAGTGTCAGTGACGGAGATCAGCTATTAAATGCAAACCAGTTGTGGCCGAATTTTTTCGAAACATCTATATTTTAAACTGCTCAAAATTGCATAGTAATATTTTAGTATACCAGCTCACAATGCGAATGTAGAGTGAGTTTTTTCGCTAGGGTCGCAGTAATGGAGGAAGGAGAGAAACTTGCTAAATACACATACGCTTTCTTCTCTGATCAAAATAAAGTCTACTTTTAAAGACTTGAGTTGCTCGACTTTTACAAATTCATGATGAAAAATAAAGACATTTTGCAAAAAATTGGCAAGTCTGAAAAATTCCAAGTTAAGTTGAATTAGTAAAAATAACTTGATCTCGTCAGAATTAAAACTTGTTACTTACTTTTGATTTATAGTTAATGAATAATTTAGACTTTTGGGTACCTAACCTATCTAACCAAACTAGATGACCTATCCTATAATTTGCTATTACAATGTAGAATCTAGTCTATTTCATTTTTGATCAACCCAAAATTATCGTCAT
>JARQZK010000779.1:475000-477500 GCA_030704885.1 Cynegetis impunctata | reverse complement strand
TTTTCAAATAGAAACCCGTCATTTTTATTATTTTGTAGTATTTAGCATTTAAAGCAACTTTGTATGAGGTTATCTATACCTAAAATTTGAAGTTTTCGAAATATTGCCAATTTAGTATTTTTATATGGCGATTTTGCATTTAATCGTTAAACAATTAGATCTAGGATAGCCACGATCGTATTTGACATTTCAAATCATCGTAATGGCACCCCGGTTAAATTATACAAACGAAAATTATTTAAACTCATTTATTATATATGGACAATGTGATAAAGTTCCAAGAACATGTGATACATTTGCGAACCGATATCCTCATAAACAAAGACCATCAGCAAATACTGTTAAACGAATTATAGAAAACTTCAAGAACTCTTGATCCGTAAAGGCAAAAGTGTACAAAAAGAAACCAGTTGTTAAAAAAGACAATATTGAAATACCAATTGTGGGATATTTTGAAGCATATACAAGAAAATCTTCAAGGCATTAGAATCAGGCTTATCTGAATCGTCAGTCAGAATTTTAAGGAAACACAAATATCATCCATATGTTATCCATATTTTCATTAGTGCAGCATTTAAATGAAACTGATTTTCCCAGAAGAATGGAATTCTTTGAATTCATACTACTTCGGTCACAAGAAAATTTTTCTATTTTGAACATGTGATACATTTGTGACACGATATCCTCAAAAACAAAAACCATCACCAAATACTATTACTGAATTATAGAAAACTTGAATAACTTTGGATCCGCAAATGAAAAGTATACACAAATAAACTAGTTATTGAAAATGGAAATATTGATATCGAAATTGGAAATACAAATGTTAAAAAAGTTATTTAAGTAAATGTTCGAATTGGTGTCCTTGAACTTCTAAACATTTTTCGCATCTAAGCAGCAATTGTTCGTGGGTGGCTCTTCTTATCACATGTTCTTGAAATAACTTTATCAGATTGTCTATAAATAATAAATAGGTTTAAATAATCTTCGTTTGCATAAGTTAACCGGGGTGCCATTACGATGATTTGAAATGTCAAATACGATCGTGGCTATCCTAGATCTAATTGTTTAACGATTAAATGCAAAATCGCCATATAAAAATATTAAATTAGCAATATTTCGAAAACTTCAAATTTTAGGTATAGATAACCTTATACAAAGTTACCTTCTTTTTAAATGCTATTGAAAAAAATTTGATTTTTGTCAGTTTTCTCAATCTCATTTTTGATCTCATTTTTTGAACACTCTGTACGATTAGTTATCCAAATATTATACAAAATTTATTAAAATAGGTCCTTTTCAAGAAGGAGTCTAACCCAAAGTAAGTAAAAAAGGCTTTCTTATAGGAACAATTGATAATTATATTAGGGCTTGCAATCGTCGTTTTTGACATAAAAACCTAAATATGTCAAAAACGCTTAGACTTAGGTATGAGACATAGTACATAGAATCTGCCTAGAATCTTAAGTAAAATCCAAAAATGTAATAATATATAGGGTATCCTTTTTAAAATAAGCGACTAAGGGTCTACTTCCGGTACAACCGAAAGTGCCCAATAGGTAGATGAAAATATTTTAGCTGTATAGGCCCTAAGACATCTAGCAAGTTCCCAAAATTTCAAATTTTTGCTACATTCAGTTTCTGAGATATCGATCGATGCAGTTCGTCGTGGTCCATCCTGTATATATATATATATATATATATATATATATATATATATATATATATATTTCTATATATATATATATATATATATATAAATATATTAAAATATATAAATATAAATATAGATATATATATATATATATATATAAATATATATATATATATATATATATATATATATATCAAATACTTTTTTTTTTCAAATACTTCTGGTCGGAATTATTTGAAAAACTTGGTTCACGGAATGAACCGCGTAAAAGATTTGAAAAATATTTTACACGGTTCATTCCGTGAAACAAGTTTTTCACATATATATATATATATATATATATATATATATATATATATATATATATATATATATATATATATATATATATATATATATATATATATATACCTTATGAAACGGAACTTGATTTCCTATGTTTATTATCACAAAATAGTTAAAAAATATACACTGCTATTGCAATTTCGGTCATCAGGCAGATTAGTAAATAGTACCTACCTTTCCTTGAATTTCTGGTAGGTTTATTAGAAATGATGGCCATCGAGGAATATTTCATTTAAGGATATGTTGAAATTTTGTGTTAATTTTGATAATTTAAAAGTTTTTAGATTACGGTTTGAATGTATCGAATACAGGGAAAGGAATCGAGCCAATCTGGTCGTTCAGCAACACAATAACTCAATTATTGCATTACATCTAGCTTTCGCGACTTGCTTGGTGATTGAAAAGCTAGATATAATGCAGTAATTGAGTAGAATGTTTATAGTCACAGCACCATTACTAGTATTAATATTTTGAATAGAGAAATTGAACTGTCACATTTGT